>SJYO01036623.1:0-54537 GCA_006410555.1 Capra ibex | reverse complement strand
CCTTAGGTCTCAGTGGTTTAAGAATCACCACCCACAAGAGCTCAATAGTTCTGCAGTTGGTAATTACATCAGCTCTGAGCAGAGGTGGGTGAATCATGAAGTTAATGAAGCGTGTTCTTCAGAGCCTCTCCTTGCTCCAGCCCCTTCCAAGTCCCAGGGGGAGCCCTAGGGCTGTGGTTGAAACAGAGAGGACTCTATGATCCTTGCCCCTCACCGTGTCTTCTGCCTGCCTTTTGCCTGTGGAAAACTTCAGTCAAAGAATACGTTTAATTGGAGAAGTGAGAAATGTGGAAACAAAGGAAAACATTCAGAGGAGACTAAATAATAATAATGTGGTCACTAAGCACAGTAAGGACCTTTAGTTCTTTCTCAAGGGTTATGGATGATATTCTGAGCCATGTCCTGGGAGCTTCTTTTAGATACAGAACACCAGGTGGAGCAGTGACTACGTGATGA
Source organism: Capra ibex (assembly GCA_006410555.1). Lineage (NCBI taxonomy): Eukaryota > Metazoa > Chordata > Mammalia > Artiodactyla > Bovidae > Capra > Capra ibex. Next base: position 54,081 of record SJYO01036623.1, on the reverse strand, counting down.
CCACACTGTACCCAGGACTTGAGCACCCACAGTTCTGAGAACTGACCGCAAAGACATGGGAACAAGTACACCAAACCACTAAAGATCAACTGTACCTAAAACAACCAGTGGATGTTTTGGATGGCATTACCAGCTTGATGGACATGAGTATGAGCAAGCTCTGGGAGTTGGTGATGGACCGGGAAGCCTGGTGTGCTGCAGCCCATGGGGTCGCAAAGAGTTGGACTCGAGTGAGCAACTGAACTGAACTGAAAACAACCGAGATGATGCTAATCAGACCACTGATGACCAATTACAAGGTGCCTGTTAGAGATGACTGTGCTGTTTCTGCATATAACCTCCCCCACCCCAGCTCTGTCTATAGAAGCTCTCACCCTCTTCTTGTCATGGGGTGGGCAGAGTCGGCCCTGTACAGATGTCCACCACCCTCCCACCAGTTGCTGGCATCTGAAATAAAACGAACTTTCCTTTCCACCAACCTGGCCTGTATACTGGCTTTTGAGCGGTTAGCCGCCGGACCCCTCACATATACCTTTTGGTTACATGGTCACAAGGAGATCGGTTTTGAACGTGCCATTTTCTTCAGTTGAGGGAAAAGAAAAACATTCAGCAAAATTATTTCTTACCCAAAGGTGAAGAATTTAATTAACTACATGGAGAACTAAATCCAGGAATCACATTTGTTCTGGAAATCAAGAAGAAACAGAAGAGGTTTGCAAAGTACATGCTGCTTTTTCACTAGTACAGGATTGGTGGAATGTAAAAAATAAGATCAAAGATGATGAACTGACTAACTCAGAGCAAAGGAGAGCTGTTTCAGGATGAAGGTCAAGATGCTCAGAGACCAAAATGGGGAAATGGAAGCACAACTGTCGGCACAGACTAATGTAAAGGGAAGAGGGGCTGCGCCAGCTGTGAACGCTCTTAAACAGAAGTTTAGATCGAGTTGTTGGTCAGTCAGTCATGGTGGCTAGGAATCAACCAAGCCCCAAAGAGGAATCAAGGTGAGACCTGAGGGAGCAGCTTGGGGTGAAGACACAGAAGGAAGAGGAGATCCAGGAAAGTACCTGCTTCATGGGACAGATTGTGTCTTCCTTTCAAGTCTTCAGAATAGGCTCTGATCTGAGGCTGGAACAACTGACTCCCAAGTCTCAGAAGGAACACACACGTGCACACACACATTCATCACCAACCTGCAAACGTGCTGTGGGCAGTGAGGCTCCACAGGCTCACACGTGTACCACGTGGAACACGCAGCTTCTGGGGCAGGAAAGAGAGAAACTAGAGAGTCGCACAGGGTTTCCATGCCTCTGCTCAGAAGTGACACAGGTGGCAACACCCACGTTTCATTGGCCAGAATGAGTCACTGGGAGATAGAAAAACAGCTATTTGATGATTTACTATTGATGCCACATCCTTGGTAGCAATGCTGTTAGTTTTTTTCTTGCCTTGGTGAAGTTTCTGAGGTACAATTTTGTGCAGAAAGTAAATGTCATTAGACCGTCCCCAGAATGGGATTTGAAGAAGGCCTTCTATATCTGGTTCCTTCGTCTGGTATGTCTCTGGCTCCTTTTTCCACTTCTGTCTGTGCTGAGTGGGAGTAGTCAGATTTGTGTCTCCCCGGCCCCCACCCTCCCCACTCAGCATCACTAACTGCAGGGTGATTGTCAGCATTTGTTTATGCATTCATTTCTTTATTTATCCACTATTTGTTAAGCTCTCTCTATGTGTCTTTACTTGACTTTAAAGAGATATTGAGGAGTAAGACACAATACTTCCTGTCAAGAAGCCCCTACTTTAGAGACAGTGAGCAAGGTTTTACAGATTAAATAAACACAGCAGTAATTTTGAGCTGGAGGAATTAGAAAGAGTTCATAGACGTGACAACTCTGTGCTTTTAAAAACAAGAGAAGATTTATGAATTTTCTTTCTGTAATGGGCTTAAAAATGTGTCCTCTACAATTGAAATATACATAAATGTAATATTCTCTATTTTTATCACTGATTTCATCTTGTGCACTAGCAAGGGATGTTTGTGTGGATTCAAAGTTCCATAAAGTTAACACAGACTCTCCCATTTAAAATTTATGCCTCAACTTAGTTCGGGTTCATGGTAATTACTGTCTTGTCATTTCTAGTTCAAGCTCGCTGCTGAGACTGGTTTTCCTCTATTTCAGGAGGCGTCTTCTTGTCTATCCTCCCACAGATGGTGTCTGGGGTGGGAGGGCTTCTTCCTTTCCAATAGCAGCAGGGAAGGCCCCTTGGTCAGCATGTGCTCCACTTAGAATCTGCTTGTCTTTGATTTAGCAGCTTTGATCTGCTCTTGTCTCTGGTATCTGATGCTGCACTATGGAGGGATGAATGAGGCCAGTTCAGTGCCACACTCTTTGTTCGACGTTTCTGGTTATAGACTGTAAAGGGCTGAACAGAGATAATGGGCTGGACCTCAGCCAGCTCATGACCTTGCTCTTTCCTTCATGCTCTTGTGATGAAGTGATCTTTGGTAAAGGAGTCTTTACTATCTTGGTCCCATTCATGCAAGGAACACAGATGGTGAAGGGGGTCTCCAGCGCTTTGGTGTAACAACTCAGTTAATAATTTTCCTTTAGAGTTGTATACCTCTTTTCATTTTCAGATTTTATTTTATTATTATTATTATTTTTACTTTATAATATTGCATTGGTTTTGCCTCTTTTTTAAAAATATAAATTTATTTATTTTAATTGGAGGTTAATTACTTAGCAATATTGTATAGGTTTTGCGAAACATCAACATGAATCTGCCACAAGTATACACGTGTTCCCCATCCTGAACCCTCCTCCCTCCTCCCTCTCCGTAACGTTTCGGGAGAATGGCATTGAAACATGTATACCTCTTTTTAAATTTAAAAATACTTTGTATTTTAGTCTGTCTGATTGGTCCTGAGGAAATGTTCCTCAAGCAAGCAGGTTTAATTATTAACTTTCCTAGCAAAGAGATTACTGAACCTCTGACCACCATTTTCTCATGGATTTGGGAATAATAATGCTACATGTTGTATTGCTTTAGAATCCATAAGGACAGATAGTTAGCCTAAGTAAAAGAACAAGATTCTTTCTGCTCTTTACTTCTGTACTTCTAATTCAACATGGAAGATGTCTAAATTTTTTTTACAACAAAATTGCTTCCTGTTACAGTTGTGTGTGGTTTGAATTGAAAATGTGCCTAATGATAAATACATAAACATCCTGACCACTTGGCCGTATCTGATTAAGACAGAACAGGAGGCTTCATGGTCCTCACCTGTCAGGGTTCTGTGCTTTGTCTTCTTTATCTTCAGATATAGAGAGAAATTTGCAGCGTTTATCCATGTTTAGAGCTGGCTCTCTCAGCACTGCTCTTGTGCTGGGGCTAGGTTGTTTCTAGTTATTGCAATTTACTGCATTCATTGCAGAAAGGTGTTGAAGTGAACCACATATAGCTCATACCATTTAACAGTATTGAAATATCATTCAAACGAATGATGCAGCTTGCACTGTGCTGTTGCATCCTCACAAGTTAAATTATTTCTCAAAAGATTTCTTTTTGATTGAAATGATTTGTGTAAAATACCAGGCTGCCATTCATTCATTCAGGTATACAAGAGACATCATTACGATCTTTAGTTAGCCAAGCATTGGGGATACGGAGGTGAATTAGACACAAAATGTTTTACCAAGTACATTCGAGTTTATAAAGTAAAATCATTAAGTAAACAACTTAATTCACAAAAGCTCACCAATGGTAAGGTCGAGGTTCTTGAGCAGTTACATGGGACACAGAGAGAAGGGGTGATGTGTGGAAGACTCACAACTCTGATTGGCACCAAGGACCATCACAGCATGTGGTTCCTGGGAGAGTTCTGACAGCCNCATCCTGGTAGGATCATAACCCTCCTTTTACTAATCAGAGAGTGTAAGAACCCTGTTCAAGGCCCACACTTGGCATGTGGCTAAACTGTGAGTCAAGACCAGGCAGTCTGGCTCCCAAGCCTGTTTTCTTGACCCCTGTACTGCACTCTCTCATGTTCATTGTGGACACAGCTGGGTTATTGTCCTCCCTAAAACTTTCCTCCTTCAAATCTTTGATGAGATTGGATGCTGAGATTTCTTTATGTGTCAGAATGATGTAGCTTCATCTAACGGTGAGTTGGTCCATGTTGACCCTGCACCCCCAGCTCTGGCGTAGAGGGTGCTGTGGGGACAGGCTGCCAGCCCTGAGTTTGCCACTCCTTATAGCCTACCTCTTTCTATAAAATGTCTGGAGCTGCTGACAGCATCTTCCCTGTGAGATCTCCATCCCAAATTGAGACCATGTGTACCTGGTTCACTAAAACACATCCCTGTGTCATCCTGTGGGAGGGATACTGGACCCCAGGAAGCATGTCCCATGTTCTAGGTGTCTGGCTAATGGTTTCTGGTGATGGTGTGGAGTACATACCTGGGTAAGGCATGATGACTCTGGGCCCAGGGGGAGTAGAGTCTCAATTCCAAGTGACTGAGCAGATCCTGGTCTTACTTCAGCAACTGAGTTTAAATTTTGATTTTGATATTTATAATCAGTTTTTATCATCAATCTGTTAAAGGTCCAGATATAGAAGGAGATGGGGTCAGGTACAGTCATGGGGCTTGAGAGTGAGAGGACCAGGTGACAAGGAAGTGATTCTTGCATAAATAATGGGTAAATATTAGCCTATTTAGAGGAAGAAAAGCATGTGTTCAACTGTCTTTTCTCCCAAGTCTCAATAGGAAGGACAGGCATGGCGGGACAGAGTAGTTGTGTCTCCTGACTGGGATGAGGGGTCCCTCTGGTGGGGGATGTGGCAGGGCTGTGGACTAACCTGCAGCTGCCCTCAGTGTTTGCCCTACTGAGACCTTAAGGGGGACCGTGGGTGGCTTTTGAAGCCGTCTCTCAGCTCTGGTGGGGACTCTGGGGCCTGTGTGTCACAGATGCTTCCTTCCACATCTGTGCTGAAAAGATGGAGTCAGGGTGAGGAGGCCTCAGGGTGGGCTTGTGTGGACCACAGGGCTGCATCATGGAAATCTTGAGCCTGAGGGGACATGAGGAAAGGGGGCAGCACATTAATGACTTTGAATTTCAATGGAGAGCTCTATCTTGCATCCCTTATGGCTCTTCTCAGTTTCTCTTTTCATCCCTGGGGTACCTTCTGGGGGAGCATCTGGGAGCTTCTCTGATGAGTGGGAACAGAACAAGGCAGCAATGGCTGCACTGGACACCATCCCTTCTGCTTGGATCTGTCCCCTCAACCCACCTGGGCTTCCATTCTTGCCTCCACCTTTCCTCTTAAATGCAGAACAGAGGAGGTGGGTTCATCGGTGGTTTCAGGCAGCATGAACCCCTTTCTCTTCTCTGCTTCACTCACCGCTTCTTTGCCCTGCACATTCAGCTATCGTGTAGCAGACTTTCTATTTCCCCATCTCTCTGAAGCTGTTCCCTTAAATTATATTTTGCATCTTCTTTAGTTATGGTTTTATAATACAAATGTATCCTGATTCTTATCAAACCATACTCTCAGCATATAAAGGGGGCACGTGAGGTTTAGAAATCTTTAGTCTTTCTAAAGTAGAATTTTCTTGTTTTCATTGTTTTGTCACTTAGTCGTGCCCAACTCATTTCGACACAGTGGACTGTAGCTGGCCAGGCCATTCTGTCTGCAGAATTCTCCAGGCAAGAATACTGGAGTGGGTTGCCATTTCCTTCTCCAGGGGATCTTCCCGACCCAGGGATTGAATCCACTCTCTTACTTTGTGGGGAGATTCTTTCCTGCTGAGCCATCAGTGAAGGCCCCTGTTTTCTTCTAGAGATCCCTGCTCCTAGTTTGGTGGGCTAGAGTTGAATGATTACTCCTACTTTCTCTTTGTTTCCTTTAAGAGCAATCTCTTTCTCTCTGTCAGCATCATTTAGTGACTAGCTGAAAGAGATACTTCACATAAAATGAAGTGCAATAAAGGGAAAGGGATTTAACCCGTCTGAATGTCCCTATAGGGAACCCGCCTGCCAATGCAGGAGAAGCAGATCCGATCCTTGAGTCAGAAAGATCCCTTTAGAAGGAAATGGCAACCCCCTCCAGTATTCTAGCCTGGGAAATCCACTGGACAGAGGAGGCTGGCGAGCTACAGTCCATGGATTGCAAAGAGTCAGACACAACTCAGCATGCAGGCACTTGTTCCAGGATCCAGTCTCCAGATCACTCTGAGAAGGGGAAAACCCTGCAGTCTCATCCCCCAACTTGATGGGTCTCACTTCATGCCTTCACAGTCACCTGTGAATTCCTGTACTCCTGGTCCTTATTTTCTGCTGACCTGATAAATACACTCATATTTCAAGGTGTGCTTCTCAAAAGCATATATATGCATATACATACATACCTAGGCACATATTGATTTTCAATTTATACTAATTCACTGCACTGATAATTTATGCTTTGGGCACTTTTTTGTATGTATGTTATACATCAAATTAAAAGCTAAAAAACTAAAAACTAAAGAAAAAAAAGACTTCTTGAAGTTCTCTGCTTCCACCCTGAGCTCAGTACGGGGGAAGATCAACACTTGATTCTACAAAAGTTATTCTGCACAGGTCAACAGACTCCACACCAAGATCCTGTGAGATCTCACAGTCTTCAGATATTGACCAGGGTGATCAGGGGAGAGAAAGACACTCATGATTTCTGATGAACCGTTTCTACCCTAGTCCCAGCAGTGGGACCCAGCTCTTAGGACTACGGAAGCAGGAGGTCAAAGGACCGTGTTGCTCATATAAGGAGATGTGGAAGATTCAGAAGCTCATTGGTGTCTGAGCTTCAGAAAGTGGCAGATGCAGCCTCCAATAGTGCCTGAAATGGTGAGAGGTGTCGCTATTGGCTCTCAGGAGGGAGGGTGCAAGGGGTGGTCTATATAGACCCCGCTCAGCACCCTGACACTCCTCACAGGCTGATCCTGCAGCTGGGACTGTGACCTTGAGGTCGTGGGGTCAGGATGGCTCTGGGCAGACGCCTCTCCCTGCGGGGACTCTGTGTCCTCCTCCTCAGCACCGTGGTGGGTGGTCAAGGTAAGAGCTGCCCCTCTGTCCTGGGTCCACAGCAGGCAGGTGTCTGGAGTTCTGGAGCTGAGCCTCAGTGTTTCTGACCAAAAAAGAACCATGCTGATGTGAATACTGGTCCCTCTCCTATGGGGGGTCCATTGGTCATAGCGGCAGATTTTACAGAGCAGTGAGGTTCTGTTTGGACTGAGCTGGGTCAGCCTGAGTCCCTCCGCTGTCTCCCTTGTTCTCAGGGAGCTTCTAGGAGTCCCAGTGGCCCCCAGTGTGTCCAGCAACTGAGCTCAGCTGGGACTCTGGGCTGTTCCCACACGCTCCACGTGCCTGGTGTGTGAGCACTGCCCCTGGGTCCCCGTGTTTCCTGTGTCATCGCTCCTGTGGGCTCTGTGATTTTGTGTGTATATGTGTGTGTATGTGCGCAGGTGAGGAGTGTGTGAGGGTGTTTGTGTGTGAGGGTGTATGTGGGTGTGAAGAGTGTATGTGTTTGTGGAGTGTGTGAGGAGTGTGCAAGTGATGTATTAAGGTGTGTGAGGAGTATGTGCGGATGAGTGCGGGTGAGTGAGGCTGAGTGAGGAGTGTGTGAGTAGTGTGTGAGCCTGTGTGTGTGTGTGAGGGGAGGTGGAGCCCGTCTGTGTGAGAGGAACAGAGCTGCTGAGCAGGGACTGAGTCCGTTGGTCTGTGAAGCGCACAGGGTGTCCACAGGGCTGGGTGTCGCGGCCGCTGCGTGTAACTGGATCAGAGATAATCGTGCACCTGCCTGCCTCTCTCTGGCTCCTCTCCCCATCTCTCGGGCTCCCCTCTGCTTGTTGCCGTGTCTGCCCAGCACTGGGCTCTGTGAGAGGCTCTGCCTGCTGGCCTCACCTGTTCCCACCAGGTGTCCATTAGGGAGCAGAGAAGCCCGCATCCAGGAGAGGGGCCTCTTGTCTGTTCAGTTCAGTTCAGTTCAGTTCAGTCGCTCACTGGTGTCTGACTCTGTGATCCCATGGACCGCAGCACGCCAGGCCTCCCTGTCCATCACCAACTCCCGGAGTCTACCCAGACTCATGTCCATTGAGTCGGTGACGCCATCCAACCATCTCATCCTCTGTCGTCCCCTTCTCCTCCCATCTTCTCTCTTTCCCAGCTTCAGGGTCTTTTCTGACGTGTCAGCTCTTCACATAAGGTGGCCAAAGTATTGGAGTTACAGCTTCCACATCAGTCCTTCCAATGAATGAATTATCCCTCTGTAAAAATCAGTTGACCTGCAGCCCCACCTGTATAAGTTCCCAAGTCCCTGCCCTCGTCCCTGTGATGTTTCCTGCTGTGCTGGGGGCCTGGGACGGTCCTTTGCCCTCCCAGGATCTGCTGTGACTCTGTAGGGAGCCCTTTCTCTCGTGCCCTCTCCTGTCCCTCCCTGGAGCTGCTTTCCCCTGAGTGAGGGTGGAGTGTGTCACCAGTCCTTCCTCATGGTCTGCAGGGTTTCTGTGGATATATCCGCTGATCTCCTTATGGGAGTCCTCTTGGGTGACAGAATTCTTTTCTACTCTTTAGACTTTTAGAATTTTCCCTTTATTTTTGGGCTTGAACACTTTACTCTGTAGGTCTTGAAGAAGGTTGTTTTGGATTGAAATTATGGGGTAACATTAACTTCTTGAACTTAGATGTCCAGATCTTTCCCCAGGTTTGGAAATTCGCACCCTGTCTTTCTGTTTTAATTATTTACTTCTGGCTGTGCTAGGTCTCCTTGCTGCTCGCGGGCTTTCTCTAGCTGTGGTGAGCAGGGGCTGCTCCTCGCTGCAGTGCACAGGCTTCTCACTGCAGGGGCTTCTCTTGGTGCAGAGCACAGGCTCTGGGTGCGCACGGGTCAGCAGCTGGGGCACGCTGGCTTAGTTGCTCTGCGGCATGTGGAGTCTTCCTGGACCAGGGATTGAACCGATGTTCCCTACATTGGCAGGTGGATTCTTAACCACTACACCACCAGGGAGGTCCTCAGCCCTTAATTCTTTTCTCCTTCACTTCTTCTGCTGTGACTCCAGTCCGTACATTGTTTCTCTTTATGGTGTCCACTGGCTTTCTATATTCCTTTCATTCTCTTTTGGCTCCTCTATTTGGATGCTTTCAACTAATCTTTCTTCTAACACATCGATTCTTTTTTCTTTTTCTCTCCCTTGTTCAAGTCTCTTGTTGAATCTCTGTTGAATTCTTCAGTTTACTCATTGTATTGTGCATGTTAAGTTGCCTCAGTCATGTCTGACTCTTTGTGACCCTATGGACTGTAGCCCACCAGGCTCCTCTGTCCATAGCATTCTCCCGGCAAGCATACTGAAGTGGGTTGCCATGCACTCCTCCAAGGGATCTTCCAGACCCAGAAATCGAACCCGAGTCTCTTACATTTCCTGCACTTGCAGACAGGTTCTTTACCACTAGCGCCACCTGGGAAGCCCATTCATTTATTATTCAGCTTCAAAGTATCTGGTTGAAGAATTGAAGAAGTGAAAGTTACTCAGTCATGTTTGACTCTTTGTGACCCCATGGGTACACAGTCCATGGAATTCTCCAGGCCTTACTGGAGTGGGTAGTCTTTCCCTTCTCCAGGGGGTGTTCCCAACCCAAGGATCAAACACAGGTCTCCAGCATTGCAGACTGATTCTCTACCAGCTGAGCCACAAGAGAAGACCAAGAGAAGACTGGAGTGGGGAGCCTATTCCTTCTCCAGCAGATATTCCTGATGCAGGAATTGAACCGGGGTCTCCTGCATTGCAGGTGGATTCTTTACCAACTGAGCCATCAGAGAATCACAAAATATCTTGTTAGTTCTTTTTTCCAAGAAATCAAGTCTTCTGATGCTGGGACAGATTGAAGGTGGGAGGAGAAGGGGATGACAGACGATGAGATGCTTGCATGGCATCACTGACTGAATGGATATGAGTCTGAGTAAACTCCAGGAGTTGGTGATGGACAGGGAGGCCTGGTGTACTGTAGTCCAAGGGGTCTCAAAGAATCAGACACGCCTTAGTGACTGAACTGAACTGAACACTGGTAATGTCTCCATCTATGATGTTCCTACTAACGAACTCCTTTTTATATTCAGAAACCAGAGTCATCTTATGACTTAATCACTAAAGTGACATCTGATCACTTTCGTCAAATTCCATTTGTTAGATGCGTGTTACAGGTACATTGGAGTGTGGAATTACACAAAGACGTGAACACCAGATGGCAGGAATAACCAGGGCATTTTAGGGCCTGTTACCCAGCCCTCTGTTCCTGAGCTGGATGAGATGCTCCCCATGGACAGGGAAAGAGAGGGAGGATTCCTCCCTGGTTCCCGGGCTATGAGCTTAACTGAGATGGGGAAGGTGGGCCCTAGTAGCCTTGGGCACATCTACAGGGAGGGCAGCATCCAAAGTCTCTGAAGGCCTGTCCTCGATGGTGTCCCTGGAGCTGGTTCTACAGGCTCCTGAGAAATACTTGGTGCCTCCCTTCCTGCTCCGTGTTCAGTGATGGCACACTGGGGGCTTAGAGTTGGCCACGCTGGGAATGTTTATACCACAGAGGTCAGGAAATACTGTATCCCATGCACTGTTTTGCTCCTCAGAGAGCTAATGTTTTAAATATTGTACCACTCTAAGTCTCCTAAAATCTTTCCTGTTTTGTGTCTCTTTTGCAGTACTGGAGCTGAGGCTGAAGGATGGAGCCCACCGCTGTGAGGGGAGAGTGGAAGTGAAGCACCAGGGAGAATGGGGCACAGTGGTTGATGGCAGCTGGAGCTTGAAGGATGCATCTGTAGTGTGCAGACAGCTGGGGTGTGGAGCTGCTGTTGATATTCCTCAAGAGGCTTATTTTGGGCCAGGACTTGGCCCCATTTGGCTTTTGTATTCTTTGTGTGAAGGGATAGAGTCAACTGTCAGTGACTGTAGGCATTCTAATATTAAAGACTATCGTAATGATAGCTATACCCATAATTGGGATGCTGGAGTAGTCTGCTCAGGTAAGTCCTGTCTGGCCTGTGTGGGGATCTCTAGCAGGAAAAGCCTCTGTCTTATCACAGGAATGACTCAAGATTACGGATAGAGCCTTTAGAACATGCTTGGGTGAAGGGTCTTTGTGATCTGTTGTAGGAGGCCGAGGTGAGGTCAAAAGTTTCATACAGATTCAGCTTCTGGGTTCGACCTCTGTGACACAGTCTCAGCATGGTAATTGTTGTTTTCTTTGACATAATGGTCAGTAGGATGTGGCTACATTGTTGGCGGGGGCAGGGGGTGTCATAGGAGAGTTGTAGGCAACAAGGTTTATTATCCTCATTGGTGCTAAAAGTCAGAGTTATCACACTCCATCAGGTTGGTATGTGGGTGATGTGCCAATAGAACAGCCTCAACCAAGCAATGGACCTCAAAAGGGCATATGAAGACCCATGGACAAGTGAAAATACCCGAAGTCATGGTGCAGCTACACAGGAAAAGGTGTGAGAGAAATTCAGTGGTGCATTTAAATGTCCCTAGGTCACAGTCAGAGGAGGCCAGAAGCAGGACTCGTGGCAGGGAAAATCTCATCACTCTGGTGTACCTGATGAATCGAGTGGGGAGCTCACACCATATTTGCAGGGATGTTGAGGGAGCAGGAAAATGCAGTCTTGAGGTTTACAACACAGCAGCTGAAGCACATCACGTATAAGAGGCAGTGAAGCTAGGAGTTCATGGGGTTCTCAAGGCAAGAATACAGAAGTGGTTTGCCTTTCCTTCTCCAGTAGACCATGTCTTGTCAGAACTCTCCACTAAGACCCGTCTGTCTTGGGTGGCCCTACATGGCATGGCTCATAGTTTCACTGAGTTAGACAAGGCTGTGGTCCATGAACTGTGAACTTCCAAATGTTCAAGCTGGATTTAGAAAGAACAGAGGAACCAGAGGTCAAATTGCCAACATCCATTTGATCACTGAAAATGCAAGAGAGTTCCAGAAAAACATCTACTTATACTTTATTGACTATGCCAAAGCCTTTAACTATGTGGATCACAACAAACTGGAAACTTCTTCAAGAGATGGGAATACCAGACCATCAGACCTTCATCCTGAGAAATCTGTATGTAGGTCAAGAAGCAACAGTTAGAACTGGACATGGAACAAAAGACTGGTTCCAAATCAGGGAAGGAGTATGTCAAGGCTGTATATTGTCACCCTGCTTATTTAACTTCTATCAATGGCACCCCATCCAGTACTCCTGCCTGGAAAATCCCATGGATGGAGGAGCCTGGAAGGCTGCAGTCCATGGGTTCACTGAGGGTCGGACACGACTGAGTAACTTCACTTTCACTTTTCACTTTCATGCATTGGAGAAGGAAATGGCAACCCACCTCAGTGTTCTTGCCTGGAGTATCCCAGGGACGGGGGAGCCTGGTGGGCTCATGCCTATGGGGTCACACAGAGTTGGACACGACTGAAGTGACTTAGCAGCAGTAGCAGCAACATGCAGAGTACATCTTGAGAAATGTTGGACTGGATGAAGCACAAGCTGGAATCAAGATTGTAGGGAGAAATATCAATAACCTCAGATGCAGATTAAATCACACTTATGGCTGAAAGATGCTTACTCCTTGGAAGAAAAGTTATGAGCAACCTAGATAGCATATTAAAAAGGAGAGATATTACTTTGCCAACTAAGGTCCGTCTAGTCAAGGCTATGGTTTTTCCTGTGGTCATGTATGGATGTGAGGGTTGGACTGTGAAGAAGGCTGAGCACTGAAGAATTGATGCTTTTGAACTGTGGTGTTGGAGAAGACTCTTGAGAGTCCCTTGGACTGCAAGGAGATCCAACCCAGTCCGTTCAGAAGGAGATCAACCCTGGGATTTCTTTGGAAGGAATGATGCTAAAGCTGAAACTCCAGTACTTTGGCCACCTCATGCGAAGAATTGACTCATTGGAAAAGACTCTGATGCTGGGAGGGATTGGGGACAGGAGGAGAAGGGGACGACAGAGGATGAGATGGCTGGATGGCATCACTGACTCGATGTATGCAAGTCTGAATGAACTCCGGGAGTTGGTGATGGACAGGGAGGCCTGGCGTGCTGTGATTCATGGGGTCACAGAGTCGGACATGACTGAGCGAGTGAACTGAACTGAACTGAACTAATATTTAAACCCTGATTGTGGTTTGTACTCCCTGACTACCATTGCTCTAACTTAGACTCTCACATTTTTATCAATGGTTCCAGTTTCCTTCTATTTATCTCTTTTTTTAAAAAATATAAATTTATTTATTTTAATTGGAGGTTAATTACTTTACAATATTGTATTGGTTTTGCCATACATCAACATGAATCCGCCACAGGTATACACTTGTTTCTCTTTTTGTCGCTAGTTACCTCCTCCTGGTCTGTTTTTTCTGTATTTTCAGACATATTTTAATGATGTGAAGATACGTCAAAGTGGTGGTGATGTAGCAGAAATAAGATTAGAATAGCATGTGTTTTCATTATCTTAATCAGAACTCTTGGAATTTCTTCTGCTCAACCTTAGGAGTCAGGTATGGAAGAGAAATTCCAGCCTCAGTAGTGGATTGTTGGAAGTGAAGTACCGTGTTTAGGAGAAATCTAGAGTGGAAACAATGACCAGAGGAGAATGTAGAGAAGCTTGTTTGAAATAACGAGGAGATTTCATGGAGTTCAGGTGGAAGGTCTGGGAGGGAACACACAAATTGTGAAGGACTGTGGTGCAAGCGTTCCAGGTTGCTTCAGTCCTGTCCTACTCTTTGTGACCCCATGGACCCCATGGATTCTCCAGGCATGAATATCGGAGTGGGTTGCCACTTGTTTCTCTAGGGGATCTTCCTTACCCAGGGATCAAACCTTGGTCTCCCACACTGCAGCCAGAGTCTTGATTATCTTCTGAGCCACCAGGGACTACAGTACTGAAGTGCGAAATGGCGAGGGGATGAAGATGCAAGGATTGCAGGAGGGGAGGGTTGGAAAGATGCAGTCAACTCATACATTCACCACAGCCTCTGTGTTATACTTTCTTCCTGCCCCCATTCCTTCCCTCCCTCTCTTCCTTTATCTGGCTGTGGGAGTCATTTCTGAGTTCTGTGGAAGTGTTAGCATTTGGAGGTTGCAGTTTTCTTAGTGGACTCTGTTTATCTAATAAATATAAGATTACTCATATTTTTCTCTTTTCTTGTATCAGATTTTGGTGAGTTGTATTTCACAAGTAATTTGTCTTCAAGGACTTGGTCCATTTTACAAAAAGTTTTTCAAATTAGAGTAACACCGTTTCATATCTTATATCTTTAGATGTTGGCAAGATCTAAGTAGCACTGGTTCATATCTCGTATCTATAGCTGTTGGGAAGATCTATAATGATATTCCTCCTTTTGTTACTGGTTTTGTTAATTTGTGTTCCCTCTTTTTTCTTAATTGGTTTCCTAGAAGATTATCCATGTTAATGTTCTTTTTAAGAGAATCACTAGAGCTTCCCCTGTGGCTCAGTGGGTAAAGCATCTGCCTCCAATGCGGGAGACCTGGATTCAATCCCTGGGTCGGGAAGATCCCCTGGAGAAGGAAATGGCAACCCACTCCAGTACTCTTGCCTGGAAAATCCCATGGACTGAGAAGCCTGGTAGGCTACAGTCAATGGGGTCGCAAAGAGTTGGACACGACTGAGCGACTTTCCCTTCCCTAAGAGAATCACTAATGGACTGTATTGATTTTCTTGATGGTGTATTTGCTTTCTTCTTAATTGATTTCTATGCTCAGTTTTCATTCCTCTTTTTCAGTTATGATTGTGGTTGCTTTTGTAGATTCTTGAGGTGGAGTCTTGGATCATTTCCTTCTTTTTCTATTTTTATTCTAATGTAATCATCAAGGAAGCATCAAGGTTCTAAATTTTCCTCTAAGCATCACTTAATTTTTAACCCACCAGTTTCAATACTATATAATTTCTTTTGTATTTTATTATCATAAAATGTTTCTTTTTCTCTGAATTCTTTGTCTTATATTGTGACTTTGTATGATATTAATTTAGATATTATATACAGTTTTCTCTGATTTGTGTTTGCATGGTATGTAATTTTTACCTCTTTACTATGTTTCTGTGTTTATATTTAAACAGATATAAGTTTGTAGACAGTGTATTGTTTTTCTTACTTTATCTGGTCTGATTATCTAGTTTTTTATTTGGAGTACTTAAATTATTCACATTTAAAAGAGTTCCAGAAAAACATTTATTTCTGCTTTATTGACTATGCCAAAGCCTTTGACTGTGTGGATCAAATAAACTGTAGAAAATTCTTCAAGAGATGGGAATACCAGACCACTGACCTGCCTCTTGGGAAATCTGTATGCAGGCCAGGAAGCAACAGTTAGAACTGGACATGGAACAACAGACTGGTTCCAAATAGGAAAAGGAGTACGTCAAGGCTGTATATTGTCACCCTGCTTATTTAACTTATATACAAAGTGCATCATGAGAAATGCTGGGCTGGATGAAGCACAAGCTGGAATCAAGATTGCCGGGAGAAATATCAATAACCTCAGATATGCAGATAACACCACCCTTATGGCAGAAAGTGAAGAGGAACTAAAAAGCCTCTTGATGAAAGTGAAAGAGGAGAGTGAAAAAGTTGTCTTAAACCTCAACATTCAGAAAACGAAGATCATGGCATCTGGTCACATCACTCCATGGGAAATAGATGGAGAAACAGTGGAAACAGTGTCAGACTTTATTTTTTTGGGCTCCAAAGTCACTGCAGATGGTGACTGCAGCCATGAAATTAAAAGACACTTACTTCTTGGAAGAAAAGTTATGAGCAACCTAGATAGCATATTCAAAAGCAGAGACATTACTTTGCCGACTAAGGTCCATCTAGTCAAGGCTATGGTTTTTCCAGTAGTCACGTATGGATGTGAGAGTTGGACTGTGAAGAAGGCTGAGCGCTGAAAAATTGATGCTTTTGAACTGTGGTGTTGGAGAAGACTCTTGAGAGTCCCTTGGACTGCAAGGAGATCCAATCAGTCCATTCTGAAGGAGATCAACCCTGGGATTTCCTTGGAAGGAATGATGCTAAAGCTGAAACTCCAGTACTTGGCCACCTCATGAGAAGAGTTGACTCATTGGAAAAGACTTTGATGCTGGGAGGGGTTTGGGGCAGGAGAAGAAGGGGACAACAGAGGATGAGATGGCTGGATGGCATCACTGACATGATGGACATGAGTCTGAGTGAACTTCAGGAGTTGGTGATGGACAGGGAGGCCTGGTGTGCTGTGATTCATGGGGTCACAGAGAGTCAGACACGACTGAGCGACTGAACTGAACTGAATGTAATTATTGACATAATTGGGTTTAAGTGTACTTGCCTGCTATTTGTCAGAGAAGGCAATGGCAACCCACTCCAATACTCTTGCCTGGAAAATCCCATGGATGGAGGAGCCTGGTAGGCTGCAGTCCATGGGTAGCTAAGAGTCAGACACCACTGAGCAAATTCACTTTCACTTTTCACTTTTATGCATTGGAGAAGGAAATGGCAACCCACTCCAGTGTTCTTGCCTTGAGAATTCCAGGGACGCGGGAGCCTGGTGGGCTGCTGTCTATGGGGTCGCACAGATTTGGACACGACTGAGGTGACTTAGCAGCAGTAGCAGCAGCAGCTGCTATATGTTCTATCTTTGTTCTTATTTTAATCTTTGAGTATATTTTACCATTTCAATTTAAATATTGTTTTCGTTTATTAATGGTGTCAGTTTTTTAGGTGATTATAATGTTTAAACTTTTTTAATTTTTAAAGTAAGTTTGTCTTTTGCTGGCTGGGTCTTCACTGCTGCACGGGCTTTTCCCTAGTTGCAGTGATCAGAGGCTCCCCTCTAGCTGCAGCATGAGGCTCTCATTGCGGTGGCCTCTCCTGCTGTGGAGCACAGGCTCTATGGGGCACAAGCTTCAGTAGGTGTGGCCCCTGGGCTCTGGAGCACAGGCTCGCTAGTTGTGGTGCACGGGCTTAGTGGCTCTGTGGTATGTGGGATTTTCCTAGACCACGGATTGAGCCCACGTCTCCTGCACTGTCAGGTGGAGTCTTCACCACTGACTCACTGGGAAAGCCCAGTGTTGAATTATTAATCTTCAATTACATTTTACCTTGAAATATGATGGCACTACATGCAATGTCAGCTAGTATACTTTTCTTCCACGTCCCTGTTCTTGTCTTTGGTGCTATCATTGTCATACATTCTGTTTATCAATTTATTATGACTCTTATAGTTTGCTGCTAATATTTTTGCCTTAAATCTTCTGATAGAGAATCAACATTTAGCGCAGTCTCTATAGCTTTGAGGGGATCCCTGTTTTCATCTGCCGTCATCTCCCTTTAGCTTGAAGAACTTCCTGAGGCAGTTTTGTGTAGTGTGTGTCTGGTGGCCTCCAGTTCTATCATCTCTCATTTACCTGAAACCATTTTAATTTTCATTCAGTTTTGAAAAGTATTTTCTTGTGTGATTCAATTTTAGGGTAACAAATGCCCAATCCCAATACTTTAAATATGCTCTTACATTGTAATCTGACTTTCATTGCCTCCAACAAAAAGTCAGTAAATAATACTTTTGTTCCCTGTATATAATGTGTCAAACTTCCCTGGCTGCTCTTAACATATTTTTGTTTGTTTGTTTACCTATGAATTTCAGTAAACACATTGTAAAGTTTTCTGAGAATGGTTTCACTATCTTGTTTGGGGTTTATTTAGCTTTTTGGATCCGTGGGTTTACAGTTTTCAACAACTTTGGGAAAATATCATTTATCACTTGTTAATATTTTTCTACACATCCGTNTGAATTTCAGTAAACACATTGTAAAGTTTTCTGAGAATGGTTTCACTATCTTGTTTGGGGTTTATTTAGCTTTTTGGATCCGTGGGTTTACAGTTTTCAACAACTTTGGGAAAATATCATTTATCACTTGTTAATATTTTTCTACACATCCATTATTCTGAATCTCCAAATACACATATTCTAGATATTTTGATATTATCCCACATGCCATTGAGTTTCCATTCATATTTTTCTGCCGTTTTACTCTCTTTGGTTTAATTTAGTTAGTTTCTACTGCTGTGTTTTACTTCCCAATTCTTTTATTCTGCAATGTCTAGTCTCTTGTGTAATTAATCCAAATAATTGTTCATTCCAATACTATATTTTTCAGTTTCAGAAGTCTCATTTGTTTATTTTTCTTAGTTTTTCTCCCTGTTTATTTTTATGCTTCATTAAGCATATTGATATTAGGGGTTTAAGGATCTCTTCAGCCCATTCAATCATTTCTGTAATTTCTGGACCTGCTTTAAATGAATTGTTTTTAAAGAATGTGTTATGGGTTACATTTCTCTCTTTTGGAAATTCTAATAATTTTTTGGTTGGATGTTGGGCATCATTAAGCAGTCCTTTACCAGGAAGAACTTCAGAAGTAAATCATCAGAACACACCCAGAAATCAGGGAATTGTCCTTGATGAATTAAATAAAGTTGTTTCATTGGGTTATCTTCATTCAGTTCAAATGTGTTCCTCTGATGACCAAATGATGAACTCTTATTTTGGTTCTCCTCCTTTAGTTTCAAAGCTTCCTTGATCCCACCTTGCATGCCATATGCCCCACCTACACCCTACTTCTTCAGCAGTAGCTACCCTTTCTGATTTTCTGTTTCCATCCATCTGTATCTTTTAAAATGGCATTTGCTTGTCTGAAGTGGGAGAAATGAGAAAGGATAGCAGTTTAGGTGGTAGATGGGAGGAGCAGAGGGTGATGTAGTATGCTAACAACCTACTCAATGAGTGTTTCCCACAAATATTTGCATATTTATCCATACTGAGGCTTTTTCAACTTGGAACTCTCCAAATTATGGCTTGTTTGCTCATTTCCTCCTCCTTCTCCTTCTTCTTCTTCCTTCTTTTTGGCAACATGCCATCTTCTTTTAGAATTGTAAAACATCCCTGAAAGAAATTAAAGACAATATGATGAGTGGAAAGTCATTCTGTGTTTCTGGCCTGCAAGAATTAGTATAGTTAAAATGCCTGTACTTCTCAAAGTGATCTATAGATTTAATGCAATTCCTATCTAAATAGCATTCTTTATAGAAATAGGAAAACAATCTTAAAATATGAGTGTGTGGTTTAATTTTTATATATTCATGAATTCCTGTTTTCTGATCATTATTGAATTTTAGTTCCATTCCATTATGGTCATGTAAGATACTTGGAATTATTTTAATAATTTTGAATTTGTTAAAGCTTATTTGTAACCTAGCCTGGAGACTATTCCATGCGTGCTTCAGAAGAATGCATATTTTTTTGTGTGTGGTTAGAATTAGAACAATGATAGTATTAAAATCAATTATTATCTGCCCTTAGCATTTTCTATGAGTCCTGTTTGAGAAGAAAACCCTTTAATAGGAGACAATGTGGAAACTCAGCTATCTGGTAAACTCCCACTGAGAGCACACTCTCCCCCCGATTCTTTGACAAGTCCTAGCTTTCAAGAGAGATGGCTGGGACTCTCTCTCTATGACTCTCTGAGTTTTCTTCACTCATTTCCCTTCCCACTGAGGTCACTGAAGGAATTCATGGAATTTTTTGGCATCAAAAAGTATCAGAAAGACAAGACGTGATGACATAAATGTGAATTAGTGACAGTGTCTATATTTCTTCTCTGGAGCTGTCACCCATCTACAGGTTGGCATGCCCTCATGGATCCAGCCTCAGGACTTTCCTTAACCTAAGTCACTTGAGGACTAGCTTCTGGGAGAGAAAACTGGTCAGAATATTAGCCCCACAAGTCCCATGAAAGCTTTCTAAGCTTGCCTGGATGCTAGGTCTCTCATGTCATAGCCCGCGTCCCTCTGGGTGGCTTCTGGTCTGCATATCTCTATGTTCAAGTTTAAGTGCCTAAATATTACACATTATCCTTGGATCTGTATGTAAGTCCTAGGCTGCTAAGTGAGAAATTCACTTCTCCAACCAATGCTAAAACACGTGTTTCCAGTATTCAGCCAATCCAATGATCTGAATTGGGCTCTGTACTTTACAGGCTCCTAGACCGAGGAATTCACATTTTTAACCAGTCTCAAAGTGTATGTTCTTGGGATTCAATTGTTCCAAACTGACCTTTTAATGCTCTTGAATTTCTCTTCAGAAACCTGTCATGAAAATTCAATTATGACACTAACTGTCAAAGACTCTCTACATGCTCCACTCCTAAAACGAAAAACTTTCACTCCGCTGCCTGTGATGTGTGGTTTTCAGTTGCCAAGTCAGTACCATGAACACTGACTGGTTTTGTTGTTATTTCCTCTTAGGATTTGTGCGTCTGGCTGGAGGGGATGGACCCTGCTCAGGGCGAGTAGAAGTGTATTCTGGAGAAGCCTGGATCCCAGTGTCTGATGGGAACTTCACACTCCCCACTGCCCAGGTCATCTGTGCAGAGCTGGGGTGCGGCAAGGCTGTGTCTGTCCAGGGACATGAGCTCTTCAGAGAGTCAGATGGCCGGGTCTGGGCTGAAGAGCTCAGGTGTGAGGGGGAGGAACCTGAGCTCCGGGTCTGCCCCAGAGTGCCCTGTCCAGGGGGCACTTGTCACCACAGTGGAGCTGCTCAGGTTGTCTGTTCAGGTGAGCTGCTGGTCAGGCCTTTCACCTCTGTGAACACCCTGCTCAGGTGAGAAAGTCATGTGATTTTGCTGAAACTCTGTCTTCTACCAGCATACTCAGAAGTCCGGCTCATGACAAACGGCTCCTCTCAGTGTGAAGGGCAGGTGGAGATGAACATTTCTGGACAATGGAGAGCACTCTGTGCCTCCCCTTGGAGTCTGGCCAATGCCAATGTTGTCTGTCATCAGCTTGGATGTGGAGTTGCCATCTCTACCCCTGGAAGACCACACTTGGTGGAAGGAGGTGATCAGATCCTAACAGCCTGATTTCACTGTTCAGGGGCAGAGTCCTTCCTGTGGAGTTGTCCTGTGACTGCCCTGGGTGGTCCTGACTGTTCCCATGGCAACACTGCCTCTGTGATCTGCTCAGGTAAGAGAGAGGGAAGGGCTACTGGTACTCAGGATACTCCTGGAGTAAAATGTCTCCAAGAGTAGAGAGTGAGGTTAAACAGGCTTCAAAGTCAGAGATTTATTTTGTAGTGAAATATGGATCTTCTCATTGTTCATTCATTTTTCAGGTCAGGGCAAGAAGTGTGAAGGGGAATAATATATTTTTAAGCAACATTGTTGCTCACATGTAATCATAGAAAACAATGTAGGAGCAGTAAGTACAGACCTCCGTATGAACCCCAGCCCAGAGCAGCAAAGAGAATNATGTCTCCAAGAGTAGAGAGTGAGGTTAAACAGGCTTCAAAGTCAGAGATTTATTTTGTAGTGAAATATGGATCTTCTCATTGTTCATTCATTTTTCAGGTCAGGGCAAGAAGTGTGAAGGGGAATAATATATTTTTAAGCAACATTGTTGCTTACATGTAATCATAGAAAACAATGTAGGAGCAGTAAGTACAGACCTCAGTATGAACCCCAGCCCAGAGCAGCAAAGAGAATGTCCCAGCACCACAGTCACTGTCGTCCCCAGCATCTGTGTCTTCCCTCCTCGACAGGGAAAAAAGCGCTTACCTAACTTCTACTGACATAGAGAGTTTCATCAATGTTTGAACTTTATGTAAAATGATGCCGTATGTTTCATCTTTTGTATCAAATTTCGTAGACTCAAACTTATGTTTGGGATTCACATATGATGTTGTATATTGTAGCACTTTTTTTTTTATTACTGTAGAGTAACTTTTGAATGATCATATGGCCATGTACTGATCCATTCTACTGACAGTTATAGATCTGAGTTATTTCCAGTTCTTGACTATTACAAATATGATATTACAAGTTACCATGACAATGTCTTTGGAGGCAAGTATGTATTACTTATTTTCCATGTTTACCCTTTGGCCTTTTATTTTCATTTTCTTAATCAAATGGTGTCCTTTGATAAACTCATTTCTTAATCTTATGTGAATATAACTTACCAACATTTTTCTGTACATTTAATGCTTGTTATATCCTTTAAAAAAGGATTTTGCCTACTCGAAGATCATAAAAACATTCTCTAAGAGTATCTTATGGAAATTTTATTATATTTCCCTTGGATATTATTGTGCATTCCTTCTGGGATTGATATCTGTGTAAGAGAAGGGTCCAAAATCACTGCAGATGGTGACTGCAGCCATGAAATCAAAAGACGCTTACTCCTTGGAAGAAAAGTTGTGACCAACCTAGATAGCATATTGAAAAGCAGAGATATTACATTGCTGGCTAAGGTCTGTCTAGTCAAGGCTATGGTTTTTCCTGTGGTCGTGTATGGATGGGAGAGAGTGAGAGTGGGACTGTGAAGAAGGCTGAGCGCCGAAGAATTGATGCTTTTGAACTGTGGTGTTAGAGAAGACTCTTGAGAGTCCCTTGGACTGCAAGGAGATCCAACCAGTCCATTCTGAAGGAGATCAACCCTGGGATTTCTTTGGAAAGAATGATGCTAAAGCTGAAACTCCAGTACTTTGGCCACCTCATGAGAAGAGTTGACTCATTGGAAAAGACTTTGATGCTGGAAGGGATTGGGGGCAGGAGGAGAAGGGGACGTCAGAGGATAAGATGGCTGGATGGCATCACGGACTCGATGTACATGAGTCTGAGTGAACTCCGGGAGTTGGTGATGGACAGGAAGGCCTGGCGTGCTGCGATTCATAGGGTTGCAAAGAGTCAGGCACGACTGAGCGACTGAACTGAACTGAACTGACGATAAGAGTCGGGGTTCATATGGACAGCCGATTGACTCAATCTTCTTCTGAAAATACTCTTCCCCACTGCAGTGCTGCCTTCGTCATAAGCAGAAGGGCAATTATGTCTGTCTTATTTGAGACTCTCTATTCTGTTCCATGTTATCATTTGTCTATCCCTGGACAAATACTTCATTTTCTTAATTATTATAACTTCATAGCTGTTGTTGTTCAATTGATAAGTCATGTCTGACTCTTTGTGACCCCATGGACTACAGCATACTAGGCTTCCCTGTCCTTCACTGAATTTCAAACTTTGTAGTTAGTCTGAACAATTTTAATTTACAGAGTTACTTTATATTAACTCCTCTAATATCATTGCTTTTCTTACCAACTGCGCTGTTCATTTTTGGTTGCTTGTATTTTGCTCGTATTTTGTGTGAATTTAGAAGTCAGCTTGTCATTTTCACCAAAAGAAAAGCTTAAGGGTATCATTGAGATTAGAATTAAAAATTTGAAAATAGACATAGAAATTTGAGGATGATTGACATCGACAATGTTGAGTTTTCCAAATCATTGACATAATATATCCCTCCATTTGGTTAGATCCTGAATTTCAGAGAATTTGTCCATCTTCTACTAGGATTTCCCCTAGGTATTTTATTTTTGATGTTATGAATATTTTTGTGAAAGTGTCCTGGCAATGAATTCTCTTTGACTTGTTTTCACTTTTAATTCTTTCAATTTTGATGTATGTTGAGACATAAAAATGTTGGGAAAACACTATAAAAATTCATTTATGACTTTTACCTGGGTTTCTAAATGTTAGTATCAATATTTTGAGATGGTTGGATGGCATCACCGACTTAATGGACATGTGTTTGAGCAAGCTCCAGAAGTTGGTGAAGAACAGGGAAGCCTGGCAAGCTGCAGTAAATTGGGTCACAAAGGGTTGGACATGACTGAGGGACTGAACTGAAGTGAACCAAATTTTTTGGAAAAACTGCCATACAACAATATAACCAGAACTCTTGCTATGTGACTTGAATTAATTGAACAATATCTTCTGTTTTTGCATTTTGATGTTTCAACTTTATGCTGAGTTAAAGTGTGGCTACACTTCTTTAGTATTTAATTGCAGCTAAAAGATTTTCAGCTCTACAAGTATTTAGTTTTTGTTATTATCTCTGTGCAAAGATACACATTTTGTCAATTAATTCCATAAGCGCTTTAACCGTGGCTATATATATTCTCATTGGTAACTCTAGCAGCTGAACACCTTGGGAAATTCTTTTTAATGTCTCCTTTTTTCCTTTCCATTTTTTAATAAGATCTATTTTATATAAGTGTTTGTTTTAAAGATACACATTGAAGAAATTGTAGAAATGCTTCAGAAAGGATTTTGTTTTGCTTTTACTTAGGGATAGATTTGGGCTTCCCTGGTGGCTCAGATGGTAAAAAAAAATCCGCCTGCAGTGCGGAGACCTGGGTGTGATCCCTGGGTTGGGAAGATCCCCAGGAGGAGGGCTTGGCAACCCACTCCAATATTCTTGCCTGAAAAATCCTATGGGCAGAGGATACTGGTGGTCTCTAGTCCAAGGGGTTACAAAGAGTCGGACATGACTAAACACTGAGCAACTAAGCACAGCACAGGGATACATTTAGGGATACAACTTACTTTACTCATTCTTACAGCAACACTTGGGTTAAAACAGAAATTGTGGTACTGTCCGAAGCAGAACTCTCCAGGGAGAAGGTGAACACTAAGAGTATGATAACTTTACTACTGGGTCACAGCTTTCATCTTAGGCTCCATCAGTAGGTCATTATTTTCCTTAATTCAGTTTCCTGTTCTTCAACCCTTCCAGACTTCTGATCATTGTTGTTTCTTCAGGAAACCAGACCCAGGTGCTGCCCCAGTGCAACGACTCCAAGGCAGAACTAGAAGGCTCTGCGGCCTCAGTGGAGAGCGCCCCCTACTGCTCAGGTAAGGGTCCCACAGGACGGAAGACCCTTCTCAACCCTTGGAGTCACCACCCGGTTGTCCCATCTCTCTCCTCAGACAGCAGGCAGCTCCGCCTGGTGGACGGGGGCGGTCCCTGCGCCGGGAGAGTGGAGATCCTTGACCAGGGCTCCTGGGGCACCATCTGTGATGACGGCTGGGACCTGGACGATGCCCGCGTGGTGTGCAGGCAGCTGGGCTGTGGAGAAGCCCTCAATGCCACGGGGTCTGCTCACTTCGGGGCAGGATCAGGGCCCATCTGGCTGGACGACCTGAACTGCACAGGAAAGGAGTCCCACGTGTGGAGGTGCCTTTCCCAGGGCTGGGGGCGGCACGACTGCAGACACAAGCAGGACGCGGGGGTCATCTGCTCAGGTCCGCGCTGCACACTGTCCACAGGCTGGGGGAGGGGTGGGGCCCTGGAGGACGGGGTCTGAGCCCTGAGGGAGAGATGCTGAAAGGACCAGAGAAGGAGGCTTCCTCCAATGGAGCCTGTCTTTCCAGCAGATATGAAGACGAGGTGCTTTCACTTCCTTCTGCAGCAGCTGAGGTTCTGGCCCTTTCTTCTCAGCAGTGTTTCCTGGCAGAGCCCTTTCTTACAGTTTTTCTTGAAAGCAGGGCTCTCTCTCCAGTTACATACAAAAAAATTTAAACCCACGGTACTAGTTTCTGTTTGCTTCCCTAACAATTTACCAACTAGTGGTTTACAACAGCATATATTTATTTCCTTACTCTTCTCTAGCTTAGATGTCCAGCAGGGGTCTCACTGGGCTGGGATCAAGGCTTCAGCAGGGCCGCATCACTTTTGCGGCTCTAGGGGAGAATCTGTTTCTTGCCTTTTCAAACTTCTTGAAACCACCTACATTCCTTCCTTCACAGCATCCTTCATCCATTATCAGACCAGCAATGCTGCAGGCCTCCAACCATTATCCAGAGTCACATCTCTCTTTCTAGCCAGAGCTAAGAAAAGTATTCCACGTTTAAGGAGAGTGGGTCTAAGGATGTGATTAGACTGGGCTCATATTGTTAATACATCATCTCACCATCCCGAGGTCCTTACCTTAATCACATCTGTAAATCCCTCGTCAGATACGGTATCATATTCACAGGTTGCAGAGATTGGGATGTGGACATTTTTGGATTAATTATTATCCTTATCTCCCTAATATCCACATCACATCCCTTTGACATACTCTTTAAAGATTTCATCAGGAAGCAGGATTCAGCTGCCCCTCCCTGAATAGCGCCCATGCAGTTTGGTCTTCCTCTCAGTTCATATCCACTACACCATTGTGGTAGAAATAGAAAGACAAACACAAATGGACAAAGTCAGTTAAACGGGAGGCGATGTCAGTCTTGTCATCTAGTGGGTATCTCTTGAACAAGGTCAGAGATGAATGTTCACCATTTCTAGAAGAAAGGAAAACCAAAAACATCCAGCAAAGTTTTTACTGTGTCCTGTATCCTCCCCTTTCAACCTTAGAGTTCCTGGCCCTCAGGATGGTGAGCGAGGACCAGCAGTGTGCTGGGTGGCTGGAAGTTTTCTACAATGGGACCTGGGGTGGTGTCTGCCACAGCCCCATGGAAGACATCACTGTGTCCGTGATCTGCAGACAGCTTGGCTGTGGGGCCAGTGGAACCCTCAACTCTTCTGTTGGTCTCAGGGAAGGTTCTAGACCCCGGTGGGTGGATGGAATCCACTGTCGGAAAACAGACACCTCTCTCTGGCAGTGTCCTTCTGACCCTTGGAATTACACTTCCTGCTCTCCCAAGGAGGAAGCCTATATCTCGTATGAAGGTGACTTACTGTCTGTTTCTGTGTGTCTGTCCCAGCCCTGTAGGATGCAGTGAGATTTGACATTTTAAAGTCTAAGTGATGAGTTTAATTTGGGTTCACAAAATGACATAAAGTGAAAATGTTAGTTGCTCAGTTGTGCTCTTTGTGACCACATGGACTGTAGCTTGCCAGGCTCCTCTGTCCTTGGGATTCTCCAGGCAAGAATGCTGGAATGGGTTACCATTCCCTTCTCCAGGGGGTCATCCTGACCCAAGTATGAAATCAGGTCTCCTACACTGAAGTCAGATTCCTTACTGTCTGAGCCACCAGAGAAGCTTAAATGAGGTAAAAATGAAACTAATTTAATCCACATATTCCAACCTTGTTTGTTAACATTTTTAATAGAGACACAATTCTCATAACATTATATTAGTTCTAAGTGTAAAATATAGTGTTTATGTATTTGTGCATATTGGTAAATCACCACACATACAGTAATATCCATCACCACATGCAGTTACAATTTTTTTCTCTTATGATCCCACAAGTAAGAATTTGCATGCTGAAACTAAAACCCAGCACAACAAAATAAATACTTAATTTTAAAAGAGAATATTATTTTCTTCATAACTTCATGGTTTTTTATCCACATAAGGTTTTCCCTGGTAGGTCAACTGGTAAAGAATCCTCCTGCCATGCAGGAGACCTTGGTTTGATTCCTGAGTCTGGAAAATCCGCTGGAGAAGGATAGGCTACTCACTACAGTATTCTTGGGCTTCCCTCGTGATTCAGCTGGTAAAGAATCTGCCTGCAATGTGGGAGACCTGGGTTTGATCCCTGGGTTGGGAAGACTCCCTGGAGAAGGGAATGGCTACCCACTCCAGTATTCTCGCCTGGAGAATTCCATGGGCTCTATACTCCATGGGGCTGCAAAGAGTTGGACATGACTGAGTGACTTTCACTAACAGTATATACAAAAATATTATCTTCTTTCCTATATTACTGTTTTAAGATATCTTGCATGACAATATTTTTTCTTTAGAATGTTTTAAAATTTCTTATTTATTCATAGGAACTGTTTATAAACAAACATCACTTATTGTTTTTCTTAAATATTTTTGTAAGATTTTCCCCATATCTTACATATATTTTTAAGGTTGTATATGTGTATGGATGGGTTATGTGGTCAAGTCTGTAATCTTTTACTTTTTTGACTTCTGCCTTTAGTGCAATGTTTCAAATGCCATTCTTCATCTCAAAATAACATTGAATCAAGTTTTATTTTCTGCAAACAATTTTATAGTTCCACTAAAGAATATTCAAAATCTAATTTCAAATTTATTTATTTATCTGAATTTATTTCACTATGTGTGATGGTATAACATCATCACCAGATAGGAATTACATTTTAGATATGCAATATCTTACCTCCATCACAAAATAAAAGCACATGGTTTCATGGGTTCATGGATATGACATTAAAAGTATAGGCAGCAAAGCAAAAATAGACAAGTGGGAATATATCAAACTGAAAAGCTTCCACAAACCAAATGAAAGATCAACAGAGTGAAAAAGCAAGCTAGCACAAATTATATAAGGTATTAATTTCCAAAAATAATAAGGAACTCCTATAACTAAGAGAAAAAAAAACACAACAAACTTAAACTTAATAACTCAGTTAAAAAACTGGCCAAGGGCTTGAATAGAAATTGCTCTAAAGAAGAGATACAAATGGCAATAGGTACATAAAAAAATGCTTGACATTGTCAATTATCAGGAAAATGTAAATTAAAACCACAAAGAGATATCATCTCACACATGTCAGAATGACTTTTTTTTTTTTTTTTAAGACACTTAGTGTTCCCCACTCCAGTACTCTTGCCTGAAAATCCCTTGGACAGAGGAGCCTGGTAGGCTGTGGCCCATGGGGTCGCTAAGAGTTGGACACGACTGAGCCACTTCACTTTCACTCTTCACTTTCATGCACTGGAGAAGGAAATGGCAACCCACTCCAGTGTTCTTGCCTGGAGAACCCCAAGGATAGGGGAGTCTGGTGGGTTGCTGTCTGTGGGGTCCCACAGAGTTGGACATGACTGAAGCGACTTAACAGCAGCAGCAGCAGCAGTGTTGGCAAGGCTGTGGAGAAATCGATACTTTATGTGTATTTATCCACATTAAATGTATAAATTGTACTAATAAAACTATGTAATCCAAGGGTTAAATCTCTGGGCTTTCACTGTCATGGGTCCAGGTTCAACCCTGACCTGGGAACTATGAGCCCATGAGCAACAGCACAGCCAACAAACAAACAACAGCACAAAGACTATGACCAAAACATCTGTTTGATCTATACTGATGTCCCTGTTCATTCTTGGTATTGTTAGCTGCATTTTCTCTCTGCTCTGCATTAGTGTTGCTCAGTGTTCATCAGTTTTCAATGAGCCACATTTAAAGGCTTTTCTTCTATATTTTCTGCCTCATGCTTACATTCTTTTCCATTAATTTTTGTTCCTTTTCAAATTAACCCCAACATTCTACATTCTTGACTTTCTCATCTAGTTTCTTAATTGGAAGCTTACTTTTTTTCACTTTCAGTCTTTCCTCTTCTCTAAATCTAGGGTATAATTTTCCATTAGGCACTACTTGAGTTTCATTAGAAGAATTTATCATACCATTATTTTGTGTTTATTATCATTATTTCACAATATTTTGTAAGTTTTGAATTTATTCCCAGACTCAGATGGTTTTTGGAAGGATCTTGCTGAATTTCCCCAACTAGAGGTGGCTATAAGTATTTTCTTATTAGTTTTTAATTTTATTCCACTGTGGTCAGAGTAAATATTCTGTATGAATTCAAAGAGTGAAAGATTTTGTCCTATTTTGTGGTCATTTTGGTAAAAGTTCGAGTGCATGTACAGTAATGTGAACTCTTGCGGTGTTGGGTGCGTTGCTCTATGTGTTACTTGGTTAAACGTGCTGACTATGTTGTTGTACATCTACTGAATTCTTCTCTGTTTTTTGTATGTTTGGTCTGCATGCTATTGAAAAAGATCTGGTAATAATCCCCCATTTTGATTGTGATTTTGTCTATTTCTTCTTTTCACTCTGTCAAGTATGTTTCAAAGTTATGTTCTGTTACCTTTCTTGAATTTTGTTGTCTAAAATATCATTATTATGGGTACATCTCATTATACTCATGAAAATTCCCTCTTTAATTCAATTAGTGTATCTTGGCTAAAAGTCTACTTTCTGGGACATTGATATAGCTACTCCAGTTTTGTTACAGTTAGTACATTTTTTCCATCATTTTACTTTCAACCATTCTTTGCTTTAATAATATAAGGAGGGCATTTTGCAAGTAACATTTGTGTCAATGTTGTTTTATCTTAATCCATTTACTGTAAATGCAGTTACTGATATTGATGTGTTGGTATCTGCCATTGGCTTTTAATTGATCCCCCTGCTTTATGTTCCTTTTTGTCTCCTTTTTTCCCCTCCTTTTGTATTAAATAAATCAGTTATTATTCCAGATTTTCCTTTTTCCTTTTGATTTTCAGCAGCTTTACTAGGTGTGGGGATTTTCATACTCCTTCATTTATTTTTAAAAAATGTTCTCTATTGCTCTATCTTCAGATATTACGTCTGCAGTTCTTTCTCTCTGTCTCTGTATCTCTTCTCCGTCTCCTCCTCCTCTTTCTTCTCTTTCTCATCTCTCATCTTTAGGACTCCTCTAAATCACTATATTCTAAGTTCTATATAAAATTCTTTTAACTTATTCATTCACTTTTTAAACCTAGATATTTTATTTTAGTTTGGCAATAGTTCCTTCAGTTCAGTTCACTTCAGTTCAGTCGCTCAGTCGTGTCCGACTCTGTGACCCCATGAACTGCAGCACGCCAGGCCTCCCTGTCCATCACCAACTCCTGGAGTTCACTCAGACTCACGTCCATCGAGTCCGTGATGCCATCCAGCCATCTCATCCTCGGTCGTCCCCTTTTCCTCCTGCCCCCAATCCCTCCCAGCATAAGAGTCTTTTCCAATGAGTCAACACTTCGCATGAGGTGGCCAAAGTACTGGAGTTTCAGCTTTAGCATCATTCTTTCCAAAGAAATCCCAGGGCTGATCTCCTTCAGAATGGACTGGTTGGATCTCCTTGCAGTCCAAGGGACTCTCAAGAGTCTTCTCCAACACCACAGTTCAAAAGCATCAATTCTTCAGCGCTCAGCCTTCTTTATAGTCCAACTCTCACATCCACACAGACCACAGAAAAAACCATAGCCTTGACTAGATGGACCTTAGTTGGCAAAGTAATGTCTCTGCTTTTAAATATGCTATCTATGTTGGTCATAACTTTTCTTCCAAGGAGTAAGCGTCTTTTAATTTCATGGCTGCA
Source organism: Capra ibex (assembly GCA_006410555.1). Classification (NCBI taxonomy): domain Eukaryota; kingdom Metazoa; phylum Chordata; class Mammalia; order Artiodactyla; family Bovidae; genus Capra; species Capra ibex. The sequence goes on along the minus strand of SJYO01036623.1, from coordinate 23,082 downwards.
ATCACCATCTGCTGTGATTTTGGAGCCCCCCCAAATTAAGTCTGACACTGTTTCCACTGTTTCTCCATCTATTTTCCATGGAGTGGAATAGTTACTTAGACATTTGTATTTGTTTATGATTATTTTTTTTCCATCTTTTTACCTGCTTATTCTCTTCTTCTCTCTTTTCCCCTAAATACACTGATAGTAGTTAAAACCCTTATCTGCTAAGTCCAGCATTTCTATCATGTGTGTCTCTGCGTTCTCTCATCTTTTTTCACTTTAGTCATTTGTCATGTTATACTAGCTTGTCAAATGTCATGTCATTTTTTATTGAATGCTATGAATTATATATGAAAAAGTAAGATACTCCTGATACATGTTCTAACACCTGAAAGGATTTGCCCTTTGTTTTCCTAGGCAGGTAGGGGGAAGGGTTGTGTATCACCCAAACATCTAAATATAACCTAAAACTGAGCTGTAACAAGTATGGGTTGCAGTTTTGGTAGCACTCAGTCGACCTCTGATTTCTCTGTCCCTATGACATAGGCTTACAGAGATTTCAGTTCAGAGCCTATATTCTTTGGTAGCTAAGTACCCAAAATAATGAAAAAGACTCTGCTTTCCAAGTCTTTTTTATATAGTTCTCTAGCTTCCTGCCCTTCACAGTTTATATACTGGGCAAATGTTTGAGGAGAAAACCTGCTGTGTGAGAGAGGCTCTCAAGACTCTAATTCTGTCACTCTAGCACCCAGGTAACTCCCAGATTATGCTGGCTTCCTGTCACAACAATAGTCCTCTGCTTGCCCAAGCCGAGATTCTGAATCATTAAATTATGCAATGAATTGGTAAATTCCCACAGAGAAAAAGAAGCTATAGATCCTGGACTAACATTGAAATAATCTCCACTCTTTAGAATTTTAGCATATTTAGTCCATGTTGTGTTAGCAAATGTCAAATACATTTACTGTTTCTTAGAAAACATTTTCCAGCTTTTCAAGTTGTATCCAGAAAGACCCAGCAAGACACATTGGCCTGCTGTGAACTCCATTCTCCCTGGAAGTGGAAAATTTTAGGTTTAATTCTCTGCTTCATTATTTACTTAAAGTGTAGCACTGACAGACATTATTTAACCTTTCTTTACCTACTTTTTTTTAACCTTTCCTCCTACTTTTCTACCTTATTAATTCTCTTGCCACTGCTATAAGAAACCAGACCCAGCTGCTGCCCCAGTGCAATGCTGCTGCTGCTGCTGCTTCGCCAAGTCGCTTCAGTCGTGTCCGACTCTTGACCCCATGGACTGCAGCCTACCAGGCTCCTCTGTCCATGGGATTGTCCAGGCAAGAGTACTGGAGTGGGTTGCCATTGCTTTCTGCATGAGTACAAAGACTCCATATCAGAACCAGCAGGTCTGCAGCCTCAGAGGAGAGCGCCTCCTACTGCTCAGGTGAGGGTCCCACAGGACAGAAGACCCTTCTCATTCCCTAGGTCAAAGCCCCGTGTCCCATTTTTCTCTGCTCAGGTAGCAGACAGCTCCGCCTGGTGGAGGGGGCGGTCCCTGCGCCGGGAGAGTGGAGATCCTTGACCAGGGCTCCTGGGGCACCATCTATGACGACAGGTGGAACATGGAAGATGCCCACGTGGTGTGCAGACAGCTGGGCTGTGGAGAAGCCCTTGAAGCCACTCTCTCTTCTTCCTTTGGGGCGGGATCAGGGCCCATTTGGCTGGACAACGTGAAGTGCACAGGAAAGGAGTCCCACGTGTGGAGGTGCCCTTCCCAGCGCTGGGGGAAGCACTACTGTGATCACAGCAAGGATGCAGGAGTCATCTGCTCAGGTATGGTCAGTTCATGCCCACCAGCTCGGAGACTGGAAAGTTCCAAGAAAGCTGGTGTCTGATCAGAGGGACAATAAGGGACGGGTAGGCTAGAGAGGACCGAGACAACTACCCATCCTCCCTGAGTGCCCTGTAGCTGTGAGCAATGAGCTTCATCTACTTTCCTCTTACAAGTCTCTGCTATTCTGTTCTTCTCCAGTGCTCTTACCTGACACTAAAATAGCTTTATTTATTCTCCCAGTTAAAATAAATCCTCATTTTTTTTCATGATTCATGTTTTGTAAGAGTGAAACATTTGCTAACACACTCCCTTTGCACAGGAAGGCTATGAGAGGCAGGGACAAAAATGAGAATGTACTTTCCTGGGTGGAGTTGTTTCTATACAGACAGTGTGAGACATTATTTTGCACTAGATTAGTGTGAGTGGAGGCTACTCCTACTATAGGAGGATATCATTTACATGTATAGAGGGTATCCCTACAGAGGATATCATTTAACAGATTAAAGATTCTTATGGATTTGTGCCAGATTGCAAGTTTCCTTTGCAAATTTAGACATAAATGTTCATAGTTCTTTGATGGCAAAGAATTGTTGATGGATGCTCTGAGTCATATATTCTTCCATTGTTACTAGAAAAGTCTCCCTCTCCAATTTTTCCTTTAAAATATCTGTATAAATGCAAACTTTGGAGGAAACTTAGCCATGTACTGAGTGTACTGAGTTTTCCCAGTAGTTATGTATGGACGTGAGAGTTGGATCATAAAGAAGGCTGAGCGCTGAAGAATTGATACTTTTGAACTGTAGTGCTGGAGAAGACCCTGGAGTCAATCCTAAAGGAAATCAACCCTGAATAACTCATTGGAAGGATGTATGCGGAAGCTGAAGCTCCAATACTTTGGCCACATGATAAGAAGAAATGACTCATTGGAAAAGACCCTGAGGCTGGGAAAGATTGAAGACCAGAGAAGAAGGGACGACAGAGGATGAGATGGTTGGATGGCATCACTGACTCAATGGACATGAATTTGAGTAAACTCAGGGAGATAGCGAAGACAGGGAAGCCTGGAGCGCTGCAGTCCATGGGGTCACAGAGTTGGACACGACTGAGTGACTGAGCAACAAAAACAACCAGTTAAATAAAAATGCTTTAATTAGAATGTGTAGCCTGTAACCAAACTCCCAGCCAGGGGAGTCTAGGGCTTCTAACCTGGGCCTCTCTGGGGAGATGGAAATGGATAAATAACAAAAGGCAAGCAGATCATCCTCTCCCTCATCATTCATTTTTATATCAGTGGTCAAGCTAATCCTTCAATTCTTTAATTTCTGTGGTGTCGTTTCTGTTCTCTCCTGCTCTCTATAGTAGATTTCTATGCTGTTACATCATTCTTTTTGAGATTCAAAGTTCACATACTTATGCAATCAGAATCCTTGACCAGGACAGATTCCACCATTAGGTACATAACCATGAGCACACTCAGACAACAGGCAAATTATTTTAAAAAATATTCTTTATGATTCGCAGGTTTTTTTTCCCCACTGGGTTACCTTTTCTCTGTCCAAATATGGTCCCTGAAGGATGAAATCATGATCACGAGTCTTTTCCTTGGTCTCTCTCTTGCTCTATTCACTCCCCATTTGACCTACCACTCACCCCACCTCACTTCCCACAGAAGCTCTTCCCTTTTGGAGTGTCCTTTCCATCTATTTGCAGCTCTTAAGATCATTTCTTCTCTTCTGCATTGGGGGAATTGGGAAAGGGTAGCAGTGTTAGGTGGCAAATGGGAGAAGCACAGGGGATAAAAGGTGTTAAAATCTTGTGGAACAAGTATTTGGTTTCTAAATCTATGTTTCATCACTACTGAGCCTTTTGCAATTTGGAAATCTCTAAAATATATATAGCTTGCTTGCTCTCTGCTATCTTCCTCTCACTCTCCTTTTTCGTAGCTTGATGGCTTCTTATCTCAGAAATCCAAATAGGAAAGAAATATGCAGTTGGCATATAGATAGGGTTCAGTTCAGTTCAGTTCAGTTCGGTCACTCAGTTGTGTCCGACTCTTTGCGACCCCATGAATCACAGCACACCAGGCCTTCCTGTCCATCACCAACTCCCACAACACTCAAACCAATAACCATTGAGTCGGTGATGCCATCCAGCCATCTCATCCTCTGTTGTCCCCTTCTCCTCCTGCCCCCAATCCCTCCCAGCATCAAAGTCTTTTCCAATGAGTCAACTCTTCGCATGAGGTGGCCAAAGTACTGGAGTTTCAGCTTTAGCATCATTCCTTCCAAAGAACACCCAGGACTGATCTCCTTCAGAATGGACTGGTTGGATCTCCTTGCAGTCCAAGGGACTCTCAAGAGTCTTCTCCAACATCACATTTCAAAAGCATCAATTCTTCGGCACTCAGCTTTCTTCACAGTCCAACTCTCGCATGTATACATGACCACCGGAAAAACCATAGCCTTGACTAAACGGACCTTTGTTGGCAAAGTAATGTCTCTGCTTTTGAATATGCAATCTAGGTTGCTCATAACTTTTCTTCCAAGGAGTAAGTGTCTTAATTTCATGGCTGCAGTCACCATCTGCAGTGATTTTGCAACCCCAAAAATAAAGTCTGACACTGTTTCCACTGTTTCCCATCAATTCCCCATGAAGTGATGGGACCAGATGCCATGATCTTCATTTTCTGAATGTTGAGCTTTAAGCCAAGTTTTGGAGAAAGCAATGGCACCCCACTCCAGTACTCTTGCCTGGAAAATCCCATGGATGGAGGAGCCTAGTAGGCTGCAGTTCGCGGGGTCGCTAAAAGTCAGACTCAACTGACAGACTTCATTTTCACTTTTCACTTTCATGTATTGGAGAAGGAAATGGCCACCCACTCCAGTGTTCTTGCCTGGAGAATCCCAGGGATAGCGGAGCCTGGTGGGCTGCTGTCTATGGGGTCACACAGAATCGGACACGACTGAAGAGACTTAGCAGCAGCAGCAGCAGCAAGGCAACTTTCTCACTCTCCTCTTTCACTTTTATCAAGAGGCTTTTAAGTTCCTCTTCACTTTCTGCCATAAGCGTGGTGTCATCTGCATATTTGAGGTTATGGATATTTCTCCTGGCAATCTTGATTCCAGCTTGTGCTTCTTCCAGTCCAGTGTTTCCCATGATGTACTCTGCATATAAGTTAAATAAGCAGGGGGACAATATACAGCCTTGACGTACTCCTTTTCCAGTTCTAACTGTTGCTTCCTGACCTGCATACAGTTTTCTCAAGAGGCAGTTCAGGTGGTCTGGTATTCCCATATCTTTCAGAATTTTCCACAGTTTATTGTGATCCACAGAGTCAAAGGCTTTGGCATAGTCAATAAAGCAGAAATAGATGTTTTCCTGGAACTCTCTTGCTTTTTCAATGACCCAGCAGATGTTGGCAATTTGATCTCTGGTTCTTCTGCCTTTTCTAAAACCAGCTTGAACATCTGGAAGTTCACAGTTCACATATTACTGAAGCCTGGCTTGGAGAATTTTGAGCATTACTTTACTAGTGTGTGAGATGAGTGCAATTGTGCAGAGTTTGAGCATTCTTTGGCATTGCCTTTCTTTGGGATTGGAATGAAAACTGACCTTTTCCAGTCCTGTGGCCACTGCTGAGTTTTCCAAATGTGCAGCGCTTTCACAGCATCATCTTTCAGGATTTGAAATAGCTCAACTGGAATTCCATCATCTCCACTAACTTTGTTCATAGTGATGCTTTCTAAGGCCGACTTGACTTCACATTCCAGGATGTCTGGCTCAAGGTGAATTATCATACCATTGTGATTATCCTAGTCATGAAGATCTTTTTTGTACAGTTCTTCTGTGTATTCTTGCCACCTCTTCTTAATATCTTCTGCTTTTGTTAGGTCCGTACAATTTCTGTCCTTTATCGAGCCCATCTTTGCATGAAATGTTCCCTTGGTATCTCTAATTTTCTTGAAGAGATCTCGAGTCTTTCCCATTCTGTTGTTTTCCTCTGAATACATTAAATTCTCATCACTCCTTCACATTTGCTAAGAATGTCATGTCTAGGATGAAGTAATCAACTAACTCAGTTGTCTTGCATAATCCCACTGAGACTTCACTTTCTCTCAGGTGTGTTCATAAATCGTAGGTTTTTAAGAAAGATGGCTAGGACCATTCCCTCCCTCTCCTATGACTCTCTGAGCTTTCATCATTTCCAAACTTATCTGTGAACAACTTCTTTCACAATTAGGTTACCTAATTGTGACCTAATGCCTGCACTCAGATCCAGCCCGCATGATGTTCCCATCCCCAGTGACTTGAATATTGGCTCAAAGAAAACTGCCCAAATTCTAGCCCCAGAAATTTCAGGATGACCTTCTAAACTTCTCTGGCTCTTAGGCCTCTAAGCTCTCGAATCCCATGATCTTTTTTCACTCTCAGTTAGTTCAGCTCTGCACTCAAGTTTGAGTGTTTACCACTGTGCAGTTTCTTTGGGCCTTGAAGTTTCCAGGCCCCCAGATAAGAATTAACATTCCTAACCAATATATATTCTCAGGATCCAGCCATTCCAAACTGACCCTGCAATCCTTCTGGATATCTCTTCAGAAACTTGTTCATGAAAATGCAATTAGACAATGACAGTCAAATTCTCTCTTCTTATCCCCTCTTATTCCTCTGTTGAAAAGAAAAGCTTTCACACCATTGCTTATGAGATGTTCTTTTCAATTGTCAAGCCAGGTTCATGAACACTCACTGGGTTAGTTCTTTGTTTCTCTTAGGATTTGTGCGTCTGGCTGGAGGGGATGGACCCTGCTCAGGGCGAGTAGAAGTGCATTCTGGAGAAGCCTGGACCCCAGTGTCTGATGGAAACTTCACACTCCCCACTGCCCAGGTCATCTGTGCAGAGCTGGGGTGTGGCAAGGCTGTGTCTGTCCTGGGACAGGTGCCCTTCAGAGAGTCCGATGGCCAGGTCTGGGCTGAAGAGTTCAGGTGTGAGGGGGAGGAGCCTGAGCTCTGGGTCTGCCCCAGAGTGCCCTGTCCAGGGGGCACGTGTCAGCACAGTGGAGCTGCTCAGGTTGTCTGTTCAGGTGAGATGCACGTCAGGATTTAGTCTCTGTGTACACTCGCTTCAAGCTAAACAAGAAATACGATTTTTCTGAAATCCAGTCTGTTTCTATCAGTGTACACAGATGTCCGGCTCTCGACAAACGGCTCCTCTCAGTGTGAGGGGCAGGTGGAGATGAACATTTCTGGATGATGGAGAGCGCTGTGTGCCTCCCACTGGAGTCTGGCCAATGCCAATGTTGTCTGTCGTCAGCTCGGCTGTGGAGTCGCCATCTCCACCCCAAATGGAGCAGAAGGAAGTGATCAACTCTGGAAAGCCCGATTTCACTGCTCAGGGACTGAGTCCTTCCTGTGGAAATGCCCTGTGACTGCCCTGGGTGTTCCGGACTGTTCCCATGGCAATACAGCCTCTGTGATCTGCTCAGGTAAGGGAGGGAAGAGCTACTATACCTAGGATGCTCCTGGAGTGAAATGTCCCCAGAGCAGAGAGCAAGGGAAACAGGCTTAAAAAGGAAGATATTCTGTAGTGAAATGTTTAATTTTGGTACTGAACTCGGGTTTCAGCTGGTCATTACTCAAGAATCCAACACTGAGAGACAAGTGTGGGGTAAAATTAAAGACAGCTTTATTGAGGAAACCAGCAGTTCTGGGGAGACAGAGGACTAATGTACCAAAGAACCAGCTCCTCCTTGCTAATCAGGGGTGAGTGTTTTTAAATGGGAATATCAAGAGTTCACAGGCGGAAGTTGGGGACAGTTTACCTGCAGAATAGCACAGCTAGCTCTGACAGTCATCTTGAAATAGGTCTGATCAGTGTCACTTTTATTGTTTGAATTACAGTTAATCATCAGTTCTAGTGTTGATTTGTTCCCATTTCCTTGAGGCCGATCTTGGAATTGTGTAAGATAAAGATTACGAACTTCCCTGTTGGCGCAGATGGTAAAGAACCTGCCTTCAATGCAAGAGTCTCGGGTTTGATCCCTGGTTTGGGAAGATCTCCTGGAGAAGGAAATGACACCCCACTAGTCTGGTCATCATGTAATTGATTGCTACCACCTGTTTGGGATTTCAGTATCTGCCAAATAGCTCAAAGATATGGCTCAGAATGTTAGCTATAGCCCATGAGAGGGAACTAAAGGTCCTTGAATTTGTTTGCTGCTGCTAAGTCGCTTCAGTCGTGTCCGACTCTGTGCGACCCCATAGATGGTAGCCCACCAGGCTCTGCCGTCCCTGGGTTTCTCCAGGCAAGAACACTGGAGTGGGTTGCCATTTCCCTCTCCAGTGCATGAAAGTGAAAAGTGAAAGTAAATTCACTGAGTCGTGTCCAACTCTCAGCGACCCCGTGTACTGCAGCCTACCAGGCTCCTCCGTCCATGGGATTTTCTAGGCAAGAGTACTGGAGTGGGATGCCATTGCCTTCTCCTTGAATTTTTTTGGGCACCCACTCCAGTGTTCTTGCCTGGAGAATCCCAGGGACGGGGGAGCCTGGTGGGCTACCATCTATGGGGTTGCACAGAGTCGGACATGACTGAAGTGACTTAGCAGCAGCAGCAGCAGCAAAGTATTATTATTTTGTCTTATTTGATGGTTTTCCTTTGTTTCTGATTTTTTCATTTCTGTGATCAAATTTATTCTTTAGCTAGGTTTTTCTACAAACAGAGGCAGGTGGAGGACATGAGGGTGGTCTGTCCTGAGAAGGCTCTGTAAGGTCCTGCTCCATAGCATTCTCATTGTTCACTCATATTTTCAGGGGAAAGAAGTGCTAAGAAATGCTAAGAAGTGCTATGTCAGGGAAAGAAACACCTAGATGAATAATATATTTTACGAAACATTAATATTTAAGGATAACAATAGAGAACAAAGTACAAACAATTAGTGTACACCTAGGTCATGTTCCCCAACCCAGATCTACACAGAGAACATTCCCAGCACCACAGAATCACTATTGCCTCCCAATAGCCGTGTCCTCCTCCTCTCCAGGGAACACTGCTTACCTAAGACTTGTACTGCCATAGAATATTTTCTCAGTTTTTGAACTTTATGTAAAAGCATACAGTATGTTTTCTTTTGTGTCTAATTTCTTTGACTCTAAACTGTGTTTGAGAGTCACTCATGATGTAGTTTATGGCAACATTTCATTCATTTTTATTATTATAGAGTAGTCCTTTGAATGATCACATGACCATGCATTGGACCATTCAACTAATGGCAGAGATTTGAGTTTATTTCCAGTTCTTGACTATTACAAATACAATGGTGCAAATTACCATGACGATGACTTTTGGCAAAAGTATTTATTATGATTTTTGTGTGTTTAATTCTTGGCCTTATATTTTTATTTTCTTAATGGTATGCTGTACTTCAATGAGCCAAGTTACTCATCTCAGGTTTGACTCATCAACTTTTTTTCTGTCCATGTAGTGCTCTTTCAGTCAGTCAGTTCCATTCAATTGCTCAGCCATGTCTGACTCTTTGCAACCCCATGGACTGCAGCATGCCAAGCTTGCCTGTCCTTCACCATCTCCTGGATCTTGCTCAAGCGCATATCCATTGAGTTGGTGAAACCATCCAGTCATCTGATTCTCTGTCGTCCCCTTCTCCTCCTGTCTTCAATCTTTCTGCGCTTCAGGGTCTTTTCCAATGAGTCAGTTCTTCCCATCATGTAGCCAAAGTATTGGTGCTTCAGCTTCAGCATCAGTTCTTCCAATGGATATTCACGACTGATTTCCTTTAGGATTGACTGGTTGAACCTCCTTGCCATCCAAGGGACTGTCAAGAGTCTTATTCAGCACCACAATTCAAAAGCATCAATTATTCAGTATTCAGCTTTCTTTATGGTCCAACTCTCACATCCATACATGATTACTGGAAAAATAATATCTTTGACTAGATGGGCCTTTGTCAGTAATGTCTCTGCTTTTTAATATCCTGACTAGGCTGGTCATAGCTTTTCTTCTAAGCATCAAGCATCTTTCAATTTCATGGCTGTAGACATAATCTGTAGTGGTTTTGGAGCCCAAGAAAATAAAGTCTGTCCCTGTTTCCCCATCGTTTTGCCATGAAGTGATGGGACCAGATGTCATGATATTAGTTCTTTGAATGTTGATTTTTAAGCCAACAGTTTCACTCTCCTCTTTCAGTTTCATCAAGAGGCTCTTTAATTTGCCCTCACTTTCTGCCATAAAGGTGGTGTCATCTGCATATCTGAGGTTATTGATATTTCTCCCAGCAATCTTGACTCCAGTTTGTGCTTCATCCAGGCCAGGATTTCGCATGATGTACTCAGAATTTAAGTTAAATAAACAGAGTGACAATATACAGCCTTGACGTACTTCTGTCTCAGTTTTGAACTAGTCCATTGATCCAGTCCCTAGGACTCCTTATAGTCTTCTAAAATGAACTTTGTCTACTCCAAAATTACAAAAATGTTCTCTGAGAGTATCTCACAGAAGTGTAATTACTTTTTTTTTGCATATAATTGTAAATTGCTTCTAGGATTGACATCTGTGTAGGATAAGGGTCAAGTGTCCTGTTTTCATATGGGTATCCAGTTGACTCAAAATCTTTTTCTGAAAAGACTATTCCCCACTGCAGTGCCACCTATGTGATAAGCGAAAGGGCACATATGTCTGAATACATTGTTTAGACTCTCTATTCTGTTCCACGGTATCCTTTGTCTCTCCTTGCACCTGTACCACATTTTCTTAATTATTGTAATTTTATAGTAAGTCTTGAACCTTCCCTGGTATCTCAGAGAGTAAAGAATTTGCCTGCAAGGCGGGAGACCTGGGTTTGATCCCTGGGTTGGGAAGATCCCCTGGAGAAGGGCATGGGAACCCACTCCAGTATTCTTGCCTGGAGAATCCCCGTGGACAGAGGAGCCTGACAGGCTATAGTCTATGGGATCACAAAGAGTTGGACATGACTGAGTGACTAAGCACACATAGTAAGTCTGGGTACCTTTAATTTAAAGAAGTTATGTTGTTGCTTTTCTTGCCAACTGCTTTGGTCAGTCTTGGTGTTTGTATTTTGTATATATTATTGAGCTGAAGCTCCAATACTTTGGCCACCTCATGCGAAGAGCTGACTCACTAGAAAAGACCCTGATACTAGGAAAGACTGAAAGCAGGAGGAGAAGGGGATGACAGTGGATGAGATGGTTGGATGGCATCACTGAGTCAAAGGACATTAGTTTGAGCAAGCTGCAGGAGTTGGTGATGGACAGGGAAGCCTGGTGTGCTGCAGTCCTTGGGGTCACAAAGAGTCAGACACGACTAAGTGACTGAACAGCAACGTAAATTTTGAATCAGCTTGTCATGTTTCAGACATGCAAAAGCACAAGGGAATTTGATTGAGGTCAGATTTAATCTGTATATAAATTTGAGAATGACTGACTTTGACAACATTGAGTTTCCCAATTCACTGACAAAATATATCCCTTCATTCAGTTAGGTCTTGACTTTCTCTCAGATGTTTTGCACACTTTTAACTAGGTTTTCTCTTAGGCATTTTATGGGTTTGATGTTATTAGTATTTCCTTTAGTGAAGGTTTTCTAGGAATGAGTTCTCTCTGAACTTTACCCAAATGTTGGATTAGTATTTTGCTTTAATCCTTCTTTCTTTTCTCTCTCTCTTGCTCTAGCTTTCCCTTTCTCTCCTTATTTGTCCCTCTCCTGCCCTGTTTTCCCCTGAGTATGTAAAATGTTTCTGGATTAGGTTGCAGACATGCTGCTCCTTTCTCCCTCTCTCCCAACAACAACAAAAATACTTCTGGGAATTTCCTTACATAACCACAGTTCAGTTAAACCTTTAGAGATGTCAGTCCCTGATGACATCTAAATGCAACCACATGAGAAACCCCAAAGATAGAACTGCCAATTTGAGTCTTTCCCAACTTACTGACCCGGGAAATAATGAGCAAAATTTAAAACTAAATTTCTTCAACTACTAAGTTTGGGGAAATTTTGTTATATAGCATTATTAACCAGGCACTTACCATAGGACCAGCATTTCTAAATAGAGGAATATTTATCCTCTGATTTTCCATTTTACTATTTGGCTTTATGTTGATCTAATGTGCTGATACACTCATTCTCTAGTTCTTAATTTCAGCTGTTAACTTTTTCAGCTGTAGAATTTTTTTTTCTTTCTTTTTTTACAGGCAGTTTTCTTTTATTCCGTAAGTCTGTCTGTATTTTTCAAAATTTAATCCTATGCATACCCCACTATTATTAGAGAAAAATAATAAACACTATTTTCATTTGTTTTTGTTATCATTTCTCTGCCAAGATATACATCATGTCAATTAATTCTTTGTGCACTTTAATCATGGCTATTTAAATTCTCTGTCAGACTATGAAACTCTTAGAGGAAAACATAGTCAGAACATTCTTTGACATAAGTTTCAACAAGATCTTTTTTGAATAAATTCGTAAAGAAAATAAAAACAAAACAAAAAAATAGGATCTAATTAAACTTAAACCTTTTACTTATCAAAGGAAACCATAAACAGAACAAAAAGACAACTCTCAGAATGGGAGACAATATTTGCAAATGAAGTAATTAAGAAGGGATTAATCTTCAAAATATACAAACAACTCAATCAACAAACCAAACAATCCAATGAAAAAATGGGAAAAAGACCTAAATAGGTGTATTTTTTTTTCAGACATACAGATGGCTAACAAATACAACATCACTAATAATTAGAGAGATGCAAGTCAAAACTACAGGCAGGTAATACTTCACACTAGTTAGAATGTCTATCATTAAAAAAATCCACAAATAAATGTTGGAGAGAATGTGCAGAAAAGGGAATCCTCCTACATATGAGTATGTAAATTGGTACAACTACTGTGGGTTGCCATGCCCTCCTCCAGGGGACATTCCAAACCAAGGATCAAAGCCAGGTCTCCCACATTGCAGGCGGATTCTTTACTGTCTGAGCCACCAGACGCAGAAGCCCTACACTATTGATATTAAGTATAAAATAGATATTGCTTGGAGAATCCTATAGACATGGAGCCTGATGGGCTACAATCCGTAGTGTCACAGAGTCAGACTCGACTGAAGTGCACACCGAAATAGATAAATAATAACTTCCTTATAGCACAGGGAACTCTACTCAGTGTTCTGTGGTGACTAAATAGGAAGAAAATCCAAGAAAGAGGGCAGATATGTGTATGTGTGTGTATATATACATATAAACAAATAGATAGATAGAAATAGTTGCTGTTGTTTAGTCGCTGAGTTGTGTCTGACTCTTTTGTGACCTCATGGACTGCCATGCTCCTTGGTCCATAGGAATTCCTAGGCAAGAATGCTGGAGTGGATTGCCGTTTCTTTCTCCAAAGGCTCTTCCCATCCCAGGGATGGAACCTCAGTCTCCTGTTTGGCAGGCAGATTCTTTACCACTGAGTCACCTGGGAAGCCCATATGTATATGTATAACTTACTAAATTTGCTGAACAGCAGAAGCTACCATAACACTGTAAAGCAATTATAGTCAAATAAAAATTAATAAAATAAAAGAAAATAAATTCTCTGTCAGGTAACTTTAAGAGCCAAATACCCTGGGAAATTTTTTAATGTTTCTTTTTGCTCTGGTTTTCCATGAGATCTCTTTTATATAAGTATTTTTAAAACCACATACATTGTAGATAAATAATTGTACAACTCCTTCAGAAAGGCTTTTGTTTTGCTTCTTCTATTTAGGGGTGGATTAAGGATAGAACAACTTGTTTAACTCATTCTTAGGGCAAAGCTTGGCTTAAAACAGGAATCGTGCCATTGTCAGGACCAGGGCTCTTCCTGGAGAAAGGGAACACTAAGATTCTGGTAACTTTACAAGTGTGTTCCAGCTTTCATCTCAGCTCCCTCACTAGGTCATTTTTTTGTTTGTTTGTTTGTTTGCTTTGAACTTTTTACTTTGTATTGGGGGATAGCTGATTAACAGTGTTTTTATAGTTTCAGGTGAACAGGCAGGGACTCGGCCGTACATATACATGGATCCATTTCCCCCCAAACTTCCCTCCCCTCCTAAAAAATATTTAATTTAACTGACTTTCCTGTTCTTTACCCTCCCAACCCTCTAATCATCGATGTTTCTTCAGGAAACCAGACCCAGGTGCTGCCCCAGTGCGACCACTTTGTCTGAACCAGCAGGATCTGCGGGCTCAGAGGAGAGCGCCCCCTACTGCTCAGGTGAGGGTCCCACAGGAAAGAAGACCCTTCTCATTCCTCAGGTCCACGCCCCATTGTCCCATTTCTCTCCCCAGACAGCAGGCAGCTCCGCCTGGTGGACGGGGGCGGTCCCTGCGCCGGGAGAGTGGAGATCCTTGACCAGGGCTCCTGGGGCACCATCTGTGATGACGGCTGGGACCTGGACGATGCCCGCGTGGTGTGCAGGCAGCTGGGCTGTGGAGAAGCCCTCAATGCCACGGGGTCTGCTCACTTCGGGGTAGGATCAGGGCCCATCTGGCTGGACGACCTGAACTGTGCTGGAAATGAGTCCCAGGTGTGGAGGTGCCCTTCCCGGGGCTGGGGGCAGCACGACTGCAGACACAAGGAGGATGCGGGGGTCATCTGCTCAGGTCTGAGCTGCACACTGTCCACAGGCTGGGGCAGGGGTCAGGCCCTGGAGGATGGGGGTCTGAGCCCTGAGAGAGAGATGCTGAAAGGACCAGAGAAGGAGGCTTCCTCCCATGGAGCCTGTCTTTCCAGCAGAGGGGAAGACGAGGTGTTTCACTGCCTCCTGCAGCAGCTGAGATTCTGGTCCTTTCTTCTCGGTAGTCTTTCCTGGAAGAGGCTTTTCTCACAGTTTTTCTTAAAATCAGGGCTCACCCTTCCGGTACATAGAGTAGAGAAGTCCTGAAGCCACTGTGCTAGTTTTCCTTTGTTCTATAACAAACTGCTACATTGTTAGTGGTTTAAAACAACATATTTGTTTCCTTACACTTCTCTAGCTTAGATGTCCAGCAGGGATCTCACTGGACTGTGATAAAAGTTTCAGCAGGGCCACGTCACTTCTGATCCTCTGGGAAAGAATCTGTTTCCTGTCTTTTCAAGCTTCTAGAAGCCGCCTGCCTTCCTTCAGTCATAACCCCCTTCTGTTCATCATCAGACCAGCAACGCTCCACCTCTCTGACCATTATCCATATTCAGATCTCCCTCTAACCAGAATGAGGAAAAGGATTCCACTTTAAAGGATAGTGAGTCTAAAGAATGTGATTAGACTGTGCTCAGGTGGTTAATCCACCATATTTCAGGTTACTCTTACCATCCCAAGGACCATACCTTAATCACATATGTAAAGTCCCTTTTGCCAGATAAGGAAACACAGACACAGCTTCCATGTAGACATTTGTGGGTCCATTATTCTATCTGCCTCCACACTGTCCACATCACATCCCTTTCATACACTCTCTTAAGATTTTTGTCAGGAAGCAGGTGTCAGCTCCCTCTCCCTGCAGGTGTCCAGGTTGGTTTTCCTCTCAGTTCATATCCACCACATCATGGTGGTAGAAATTTTTAGAAAGACAGACANACTTTTTCAGGTGTAGAATTTTTTTTCTTTCTTTCTTTTTTTTACCGGCAGTATTCTTTTATTCTGTAAGTCTGTCTGTATTTTTCAAAATTTAATCCTATGCATACCCCACTATTATTAGAGAAATATAATAAACACTATGTTCATTTGTAAACGCTGGAGAGAATGTGCAGAAAAGGGAATCCTCCTACATATGAGTATGTAAATTGGTACAACTACTGTGGGTTGCCATGCTCTCCTCCAGGGAACATTCCAAACCAAGGATCAAGCCAGGTCTCCCACATTGCAGGCGGATTCTTTACTGTCTGAGCCACCAGACTCAGAAGCCCTACACTATTGATATTAAGTATAAAATAGATATTGCTTGGAGAATCCCATAGACATGGAGCCTGATGGGCTACAATCCATAGTGTCACAGAGTCAGACTCGACTGAAGTGTCTTAGCATGCATGCACACAGAAATAGATAAATAATAACTTCCTTATAGCACAGGGAACTCTACTCAGTGTTCTGTGGTGACTAAATAGGAAGTAAATCCAAGAAAGAGGGGAGATGTGTTTGTGTGTGTGTGTGTGTGTATATATATATATATCTATAAAAACAAATAGATAGATAGAAATAGTTGCTGTTGTTTAGTCGCTGAGTTGCGTCTGACTCTTTTGTGACCTCATGGACTGCCATGCTCCTTTATCCATAGGAATTCCTAGGCAAGAATACTGGAGTGGATTGCCGTTTCTTTCTCCAAAGGCTCTTTCCATCCCAGGGATGGAACCCCAGTCTCCTGTTTAGCAGGCAGATTCTTTACCACAGAGTCACCTGGGAAGCCCATATGTATATGTATAACTTACTAAATTTGCTGAACAGCAGAAGCTACCATAACATTGTAAAGCAATTATACTCAAATAAAAATTAATAAAATAAAAGAAAATAAATTCTCTGTCAGGTAACTTTAAGAGCCAAATTCCCTGGGAAATTTTTTAATGTTTCTTTTTGCTCTGGTGTTCCATGAGATCTCTTTTATATCAGTATTTTTAAAACCACAAACATTTTAGATAAATAATTGTGCAACTCCTTCAGAAAGGCTTTTGTTTTGCTTCTTCTATTTAGGGGTGGATTAAGGATAGAACAACTTGTTTAACTCATTCTTAGGGCAAAGCTTGGCTTAAAACAGGAATCGTGCCATTGTCAGGACCAGGGCTCTTCCTGGAGAAAGGGAACACTAAGATTATGGTAACTTTACCAGTGTGTTCCAGCTTTCATCTCAGCTCCATCACTAGGTCATTTTTTTTGTTTGTTTGTTTGCTTTGAACTTTTTACTTTGTATTGGGGGATAGCTGATTGACAGTGTTTTTATAGTTTCAGGTGAACAGGCAGGGACTCGGCCATACATATACATGGATCCATTTCCCCCCAAACTTCCCTCCCCTCCTAAAAAATATTTAATTTAACTGACTTTCCTGTTCTTTACCCTCCCAACCCTCTAATCATTGCTGTTTCTTCAGGAAACCAGACCCAGGTGCTGCCCCAGTGCGACCACTTTGTGTCTGAACCAGCAGGATCTGAGGGCTCAGAGGAGAGCACCCCCTATTGCTCAGGTGAGGGTCCCACAGGAAAGAAGACCCTTTTCATTCCTCAGGTCCACGCCCCATTGCCCCATTTCTCTCTCCTCAGACAGCAGGCAGCTCTGCCTGGTGGACGGAGGCGGTCCCTGTGCCGGGAGAGTGGAGATCCTTGACCAGGGCTCCTGGGGCACCGTCTGTGATGACGGCTGGGACCTGGCCGATGCCCGCGTGGTGTGCAGGCAGCTGGGCTGTGGAGAAGCCCTCAATGCCACGGGGTCTGCTCACTTCGGGGCAGGATCAGGGCCCATCTGGCTGGATGACCTGAACTGTGCTGGAAATGAGTCCCAGGTGTGGAGGTGCCCTTCCTGGGGCTGGGGGCGGCACGACTGCAGACACAAGCAGGATGCGGGGGTCATCTGCTCAGGTCTGCGCTGCACACTGTCCACAGGCTGGGGCAGGGGTCGGGCCCTGGAGGATGGGGGTCTGAGCCCTGAGAGAGAGATGCTGAAAGGACCAGAGAAGGAGGCTTCCTCCCATGGAGCCTGTCTTTCCAGCAGAGGGGAAGACGAGGTGTTTCACTGCCTCCTGCAGCAGCTGAGATTCTGGTCCTTTCTTCTCGGTAGTCTTTCCTGGCAGAGGCTTTTCTCACAGTTTTTCTTAAAATCAGGGCTCACCCTTCCGGTACATAGAGTAGAGAAGTCCTGAAGCCACTGTGCTAGTTTTCCTTTGTTCTATAACAAACTGCTACATTGTTAGTGGTTTAAAACAACATATTTGTTTCCTTACACTTCTCTAGCTTAGATGTCCAGCAGGGATCCCACTGGACTGTGATAAAAGTTTCAGCAGGGCCACGTCACTTCTGATCCTCTGGGAAAGAATCTGTTTCCTGTCTTTTCAAGCTTCTAGAAGCCGCCTGCCTTCCTTCAGTCATAACCCCCTTCTGTTCATCTTCAGACCAGCAACGCTCCACCTCTCTGACCATTATCCATATTCACATCTCCCTCTAACCCGAATGAGGAAAAGGATTCCACTTTAAAGGATAGTGAGTCTAAAGAATTCGATTAGACTGTGCTCAGGTGGTTAATCCACCATATTTCAGGTTACTCTTACCATCCCAAGGACCATACCTTAATCACATATGTAAAGTCTCTTTTGCCAGATAAGGAAACACAGACACAGCTTCCATGTAGACATTTGTGGGTCCATTATTCTATCTGCCTCCACACTGTCCCCATCACATCCCTTTCATACACTCTCTTAAGATTTTTGTCAGGAAGCAGGAGTCAGCTCCCTCTCCCTGCAGGTGTCCAGGTTGGTTTTCCTCTCAGTTCATATCCACCACATCATGGTGGTAGAAATTTTTAGAAAGACAGACACAAATGGACAAAGTCAGGTGAAGAGGAGACAAGTTTCACTCTGGTCATCTAATGGATTTGCTTCCTCAGCCTGATCACAGAGGAATGTTCACAATTTTGGGGAGAGAGGAAGACCCAGAGCACTGAGTGGGGTGCTCACTGTGTCCTGTCTCCTCTCTTTCAATCTCAGAGTTCCTGGCCCTCAGGATGGTGAGCGAGGACCAGCAGTGTGCTGGGTGGCTGGAAGTTTTCTACAACGGGACCTGGGGCAGTGTCTGCCGCAGCCTCATGGATGATGTCATCGTGTCCATCATCTGCAGACAGCTTGGCTGTGGGGACAGCGGAACCCTCAACACCTCTGTTGGTCTCAGGGAAAGTTCTAGACCCCGGTGGGTAGATTTAATTCAGTGTCGGAAAACTGATACCTCTCTCTGGCAGTGTCCTTCTGGCCCATGGAAATACAGTTCATGCTCTCCAAAGGAGGAAGCTTACATCTCATGTGCAGGTGATTTATGTCTGTTTCTGCGTCTTTCCCAACTCTGTAGGATGTTGTTAGTGAGATTTGATATTTTAAAATCTAAGTGATGGGTTTAAGTTGAGTTCATAAAATGAAGTTTGGATGGAGCTAATTTAATCTACATGTTCCAAACTTTCTTTATTAAAATTTTTAATTGATATAACTGATACAACACTATATTTTTTGCTGTGCACAACATAATGCTTATATGTTTGTGTGTATTGATAAATGATCACTACAGTAAGTCTAGTTATATCTCTCTATATGGATCAATATATATGGATCCATATATATATAGTTAAATATTTTTCTTACATGATGAGAATGTTTAAGATGTATTTTCTTGCCATCTTTCAAATAGAGAAGACAGTATTCACTATAGTCAACATGCTGTATGTTGTATCTCTTCACCTATCAATTTTATAATTCAAATTTATACCTTTTGATTACCTTTGCCTGCACCAAATCCCCCACCTCTGGCAGCCACCAACTACGCAGCATCTCTGAACTTGCTTTTTGTTTTAATATTTCACATATAAATGAGATTACATGCTATTTTTCTTTCTCTGTCTGATTTGTTTCACTTAACATAATGCCCTCAAGGTCCATCCATGTTGTTGCAACTGGCAAGATTTTCTTCTTTTTTATGGGTGGATATGTCTATATTACATTTTCTTTATCCATTCATCAGTGAAGACTTACATTGTTTGACTCATATATATTGCTATAAAATACTAAAAGGTAATACTGTTAAAGTGCTGCAGTCAATACGTCAGCACATTTGAAAGATTCATCAGTGGCCAGAGGACTGGAGAAGGTCTGTTTTCATTTCAGTCTCAAGGAAGGCAATGCCAATGAATGGTCAAACTGCCTCACAATTGTGCTCATTTCACATGCTAGCAAGGTTATGCTCAAAGTCTTTCAAGTTAGGCTTCAGCAGTAAGTGAACTGAGAACTTCTGAAACGTGCAAGCTGGGTTTAGAAAAGGCAGAGAAACCAGAGATCAAATTGCCAACACTTGTTGGATCATAGAGTAAGCCAGAGAATTCCAGAAAAACATCTGCTTCATTGACTACATAAAGCCTTTGACCATGTGGATCACAATGAACTGTGGAAAATTCTTAAAGAGATGAGAATACCAGAGCACCTTACCTGCCTCCTGAGAAACCTGTATGCAGATCAAAAAGCAGCAGTTGGAACTGGACATGAAACAACCGACTGGTTCTGCATTGGGAAAACAGTTCATCAAGGCTGTATATTGTCACCCTGTTTATTTAACTTATATGCAGAGAACATCATAGGAAATGCCAGGCTGGATGAATTAAAGCTGGAATCAAGATTGCTGTGAGAAATATCAACAACCTCAGATATACAGATGCTACCACTCTAATGGCAGAAATTGAGGAAGAACTAAAGAGCCTCTCATTGAGGATGAAAGAGGAGAGTGAAAAAGCTGACTTACAGCTCAACATTCTAAAAACCAAGATCATCAGCACATCGTGGCAAATAAAAGGGGAGAAAGTGGAAACAGTGACAGATTTTCTTTTCTTGGACTGCCAAATCACTGCTGACGGTGACTGCAGCCATGAGATTAAAAGAGGCTTGCTCCTCTGTGACAAACCTAGACAGTGTATTAAAAAGACATATCGCTTTGCTGACAAAGGTCCATATGGTCAAAGGTATATTTTTTTCAGTAGTCATCTTTGGACGTGAAAGCCGGGTTATAGAAGAAGCTAAAAAGAGTTGATTCTTTTGAATTGTGGTTCTTGGATGCCACAGCTGCATTGAGAGTCCTTTGGGCAGCAAGGAGATCAAACCAACCAATCCTAAAGGAAATCAACCCTGAATATTCACTTCAAGGACTGATGCTGAAGCTGAAGCTCCAATACTTTGGCTACCTGCTGAGAAGAGCTGACTGATTGGAAAAGACCCTGATGCTGGGAAATATTGAAGGCAAAAGAAGAAGGGGGCCACAGAGGATGAGATAGATAGCATCACTAGTTCAGTGGACATGAATTTGAGCAAACTTTGGGAGGTAGTGAAGGACAGAGGAGCCTGGCATGCTGCAGTCCATGGGGTTGCAAAGAGTCAGACACAACCTAGCAACTGAACATATGTTGCTGCAGTGATCATTGGGTTTTCAAGTTAGTGTTTTTGTTTCCTTCAGATAAATACTTCAAAGTGAAATGCTAAATCGTATGGCAGTTCTATTTTTAATGTTTGATGCACCTCATTGCTGTTTCCATAGGGGCTGCCTCAACTTACATTCCCTCTAACTGTGCAAAAGCTCTCCAGTCTCTTCACATTCTCCTCAACTCCTGTTATTTCTTCTTTTTGATAAAAGCCTTTCTAGAGGATATGAGGGCATATCTCATTGTGGTTTTGATTTGTATTTTCTGATGACTAATAGTGTTGAGCACGTTTTCATGTACCTATTGACAAGTTGTATGTATTCTTTAAAAAATATCTATTCAATACAGTATTGTAAAGTAAAATAAAGTAAAAATAAAAATTAAAAAAAAATCTATTCAGGTTCTCTGCCCATTTAAAAAAAATCAGA
Organism: Capra ibex; assembly: GCA_006410555.1. Lineage (NCBI taxonomy): Eukaryota > Metazoa > Chordata > Mammalia > Artiodactyla > Bovidae > Capra > Capra ibex. The sequence goes on along the minus strand of SJYO01036623.1, from coordinate 1,673 downwards.
TTATTTTTTTGCTACTGAGTTGTATGAGTTCCTTGTGTATTTTGGATAATAATTCTTATCAGAAATATAATATACAAATATTTTCTCCAATTCCATAGGTTGCTTTTTCACTTTGTTGATGGTTTCCTTAATTGGGCAGAAGCTTTTTAGCCTTATGTCATTACAACTGCTTGTTTTTACCCTAGTTCCCTTTGCTTTTGGTGTCAAATCCAAAAAACCATCATAAAGACTGGTGTCAAGGATTTTATTTTCTGTGTTTTCCTGTAGGAATTTTATGGCTTCAGGACTTGTGATCAAGTCTTTAATTTATTTTGAGTTAATTTTTGTGAAGGGTGTAAGATCGTGGTTCAGTTTCATTTTTTGAAAGTGTCTGTCCTGTTTTCCCAATGCCATTTACTGAAAAAACTGTCCTTTTCCCACTATATATTCTTGGCTTCTTTGTCAAAAATTAATTGGCCATAGAAATGTGGGTTTATTTATGGACTCTCTATTCTGTTCCATTGATCTCTGTGTTCATTTTTATACCAATGACATACTGTTTTGATTAATATAGCTTTGTAATATAGTGTGAAATCAAGAAGCACGATACCTCTAGCTTTGTTATTCTTTCTCAGGATTGCTTTGGTATTGAGCGTCTTTTGTAGTTCCATGCAAATTTTAGGATTGTTTCTTCTATATCTGCGAAAATTTCCATTGGAATTTTGGTAAGGATTGCAGTGAATCTGTAGATTGCTTTGGGTAGTATGGGCATACTAATATTATTAGGGCTCCCAATCCATGAGCACAGAATATCTTTCCATTTATTTGAGTCATCTTCAGTTTCTTTCATCAATGTGTTTATAGTTTTCAGTGTACGGATCTTTCACCTCCTTGGTTAAATTTATTCCTAGGTATTTTATTCATTTTCATGCAAATGTAAATAGAATTGTTTTCTCAGTTTCTCTTATAGCAGTTTGTTGTTAGTGTAAAGAAATGCATATGATTTTTGTGTACAGAAGTTTCTTCTACAACTTTACTGAGTGTATTGGTTCTCATATTTTTGCTGAAGTCTTTAGTGTTTTCTACATATAATATCAAGTAAGGGGGTTTCTTTCCTCATGACTCTGATGGTAGAGAATCTGTCTGCAATGCAAGAGACCTGGGTTCAGTCCCTGGGTCAGGAAGATCCCCTAGAGGAAGGAATGGCAACCCACTCCAGTATTCTTGCCTGGAGAATCACAATGGGCAGAGGAGCCTGGCAGGCTGCAGTCCTTGTGGTTGTAAAGAGTCAGACACAACTGAGTGACTTACACTTTCACTTTAAAATCTGCAGATAGTGTCAATTTTGCCTCTTCCTTTCAGATTTGGATATCTTGATTTTCTTTTTATTGCCTGATGGATCTGGATGGGACTACCAAAACTAAAGTTGAACAGAAGTGGTGAGAATAGATGTTTTTGTCTTGTGTCAGATTTCAGAGGAAAAGTTTTCAGTTTTTTACAGTCATGTATGATGTTAGCTGTGTACTTTTCATATGGCCTTAATTATGTTGAGATGCAATCCTTCTATACCTATTTTGTAAAAGAGTTTTTACTGTAAGTGGATGTTGAATTTGTCAAACACTTTTTCTGCATTCTTTGAGGATATGATTTTTACCTTCATTTTGTTTATTTGGTGTATCACATTGATCAATTTG
>SJYO01036558.1:0-120064 GCA_006410555.1 Capra ibex | reverse complement strand
ATATATATATATATATATATATATATATGTGTTTATATATATATAAACACATATGTATATGTGTGTATGTATAGAAAAAAAGATTAAAGAACTTAAATTGAGGTAGAAATATAGACACCAAAAGAAAGAGAAAAACCGACGAAGTACGTCGTACGTACTAAAATGTAGGGACTGGTCCATAACTTGGGTACGAGGGACGTCACCTTTGTGTCAGAATTGGTGACCTAGTGGTCCTTTCATGGAGATGTACACATAAATATAGAAGGAGGAACAAGGGGGTCGGGGTGGGGTATGATACAAAGTTGGCACTTAATAAAGTGTCCGAAGTTACATAATACGATGAGAACGGAGACTCGGAAGAATTTACGATAAGAAAGTGCGTTTTAGACCTGATCTTTCTCAAGTTCTCGTTTATTCTCCTTTCCGACAGTCCTTTGTCTGTGACAGTTTGAAACGACAACCCCTTTATATCCTGTCGGTGTACGTAATATACTTCGAAGGTTCCACCGAGTCACCATTTCTTTGGTGAACGTTAAGTCCTCTGGGTCCAAATTAGGGACCCAACCCTCCTAGAAGCCCTCTTCCCTTACCGTTAGGTGAGGTCATAAGAACGGACCCTTTAGGATACCTCTCTCCTCGGACCACCCGATGTTAGGTACCCAAGAGTTTCTCAGCCTGTGCTGACTCACTGAAAGTGATGTGAAGTGAAGTCACATAATATATGTCATATATTACATCTAGATTAGATTCATTTTTCTTTTAAAGGGATTGAATTTAAACTAGGTAGAGTTGTCCCTTTCCGTCAAACTCTGGGTACTGATCCCCTTTTTTTTCGTTAACGTCTCGACAATAGGTGGTTGTTACCGAGGTGTTTGTTTGACGTGTTCGAAAAAGGACAAGTATCCATAGTGTAAGGATACACAGTGGTTCGACAAAAGAGGTTCTACTTTCCTACATTCATTCCTAAATCCCAGGAGGACTGGTTTATGTGAGGAGGTTAATGTGTATATTTCCTCGAGAACGTCGTGGTCCGTACATCATCATCTGTCAGTTATTTATCATCGATCATAATGTAGTAACAGAACTTCCTTAGTGGGTATGTAACTCTTTAACCTCGAAGTTGGAAAGGTTATCGGGGTATGAAAAACTTCGGATTATCAGAAAGGTTTTTGTCCAAAGTGTTTGAAACGGTATTACCCAACTTTTTATAGTCTTTATAGTCTTTTTATGGTCGTTCGATTGGCTACCCGAGTCTTGAGTTTTCTGTATTGGAATCAAAGGTTAAAGGGTAAACATCACACCTCGGGAATAAGTCTGTTGAATACAATAATAACACGAGACTTCAAATCAAGTCTAAAAGTCTCTTTGGTCGCGTGAAGGTAGTTAAAGTGTAAGTCCTTTCTCACTCTCTCCTTGATATCAAATAACTCACTAACGAAGGATGACCCATGAAGATAAGTCAAGTCAAGTCAAGTCAACGAGTCAGTACAGGCTGAGAAACTCTGGGGTACTTGACGTCGTGTGGTCCGGAGGGACAGGTAGTGGTTGAGGGCCTCAAGTGGGTTTGGGTACAGGTAGCTCATTCACTACGGTAGGTTGGTAGAATAGGAGACAGCAGGGGAAGAGGAGGACGGGAGTTAGAAAGGGTCGTAGTCCCAGAAAAGTTTACTCAGTCGAGAAACGTAGTCCACCGGTTTCATAACCTCAAAGTCGAAGTTGTAGTCAGGAAGGTCACTTGTGGGTCCTGACTAGAGGAAATCTTACCTGACCAACCTAGAGGAACGTCAGGTTCCCTGAGAGTTCTCAGAAGAGGTTGTGGTGTCAAGTTTTCGTCGTTAAGAAGTCACGAGTCGAAAGAAATATCAGGTTGAGAGTGTAGGTATGTACTGGTGACCTTTTTGGTATCGGAACTGATCTACCTGGAAACAACCGTTTCATTACAGAGACGAAAAATTATACGACAGATCCAACCAGTATTGAAAGGAAGGTTCCTTATTCACAGAAAATTAAAGTACCGACGATAGTGATAGACGTCACCAAAACCCCGGGTCTTTTTATTTCGGTCGGTGACAAAGGTGAAGATAATCGCAAGGGAGTAAATTAGTAAATTAGGAGTGTTACTGGTACATAATCTTCGTAGTACAGTTGAGGTTCCGACTCCTTTATTAGATAAGTACCAGTGTGAGAAACGTTAACTACCGGAAATGTTGGTTGGGATTCAATGACGTCCATGACCTTTTAAAAGATTTTAAGAGTACGAAGTAATTAAGTTTCTTCAGACAAGAGTTAATTGAGTTCACTCAATGAACAAGATACCAAGTTTTCGTTGACTTAAACATATACTAGTGAATTTCGTGGATTACTTTTCATAATAAGATGGAAAAGAATTTTCTAAACATACATGTGTGGACAGAGAGTCCAAAAAGAGGAGCATTCTTTCTACACGAGTCAAGAGAGAGTGGACATGTTTCATCTGACAAGTATAATTAACTGTTAAATGGAAGAAGTACAATACCAGTCCATACTTAGAGTCAGGTTTTACAGTTTATACATTTTTGTAATGAAAGAATCAGATGTCACATTTAATTAAAGATAAAACTCGAGGTAAAGTGACCTACCGTTTTTGTATTAGAGTCAGTCAAGTTCCAGAGGGATAAAGGGGTCCCAACACAGATGCAAGGTTTCTGGAAGATTTTACGGTTCCGTTTTCTCTCCACACAGTAGACCGGACCTCGTTCGTATGTAAGAAACTGTCCCAGAAAACAAAGAAATTCTAGAGTTCGGAAAGACGTCGAAGACATGACCCTTCTGTTCTTTGAGTCACTCTGACATACCTCGGTAGACACGTCTGTGGAGAGTGTCAGTAAGGGAACAACGGAGAACCCTCAACACGGATTTTTATTCTCACTCACATGTCCCAGGGAGAGAGGTCTCGGGTGGTTGTAAAAACGGGATTAGTTTAAGGAAGAAAGAAGGGAGGTTGGACCTTCTTAGAGAAAGATCAGGTCACTCTTTTTCAGTGTAAGGAAAGGAAGAGGATAGGAAACGGGGAGTTTTTCCGGAATCCGAAAACTTCGTGTTTCACTCTCTCCTGAAAGTATGAAAAAGACGAAAGACAGGACATTATAGGAAGGGAACTAATATAAGGAGTGATTACTCGTCTCTCTGTCGACGTACGAACTTTTTTCTTTACTCTTTCTTCATTTATGGGTCTCCCCTCTTTTTGTGTCGAATTATGGAGTTTTTATTATGGGATGGTAATAATGTACCGAATAATAACTAACATGTAGGAGGAGTATGAATAATTATTAAGAAAAAACCTGTCGGGAGAAGTAAATCGTCCATAAGTTACTGAACAAGGGGTTTCAGTATTTTGTCCCCGAGTATTTAGAGTAGATTTTCTATCATGTATATGAGATTTACTATGAATTGTCTCGTTTCTAAATTAGTATATAATTGTTGATTTGTTTTGTGTTCATCTTCCATTTTCCTTAAGACCCCTCCCTTATTGAGGGTCTCCGGATTCTTCAGTCCTCGTAAAAATACTTTTGATGGATAATACACCGTACGGAACTTCCAGGACACCCAAATCTTTTGATTCTACCTAGTTCTTCCTATGATCTCTGGTCCTCCATACCTTACTATTTGACGAAGAGAGTAGAGGGAGAAAGGTAGGTAGGACATGTATCAACGACTTTGTTAAAACGATTTTGTCGTTAAAGTAGTACTGAAAGGTCACGAGAGTTCATTGAAAAGTCGAACCGAACGTTCTGTGACAATGTTTCACCAATTCTGACACCCGAACTCTTTTTGCCACCTGACTTCTATACTGTACGGAGGTAAGTGACAAATAGAGTATTTTGTTGTACTTTTACTGTCCTCAACTTTTATGTATACGTCTTCCCTCCCTGTGTTGTCTTAGTTGTAAAATCTTCAGTCTTTCGCTTTTTTTTTTTTTTCCACCATTGACTGATTCGTTTGGACCTAGAATTCGTCTAACATCCCCTTCGGTCCTTTGTTTGACTTAACATGATCTCACAGGGATTTAGGTTTGTCAACTGACATTGTCCATGAAGGGTATTTTCCCCGTCTCCTCTCCAATTTTTGTTACTCTTCACGACCTTTCAGACAAATCCTTCGGGGATCGCGGGATCTAGACGGGGAAGTACGAGACACAAGGTCCCGACACACTGACTTATGGTAAGGAGTTTGAGTAGTCTTTTGGTTCCATATGAGACACCTCTCCCATTTTGTCTACTGCAGACCTGACCTCTTGTGATCCGTGTCTACTCCCACCCCTACGACTCTAATTCATTTTCAGAGACTCGCAACTTGTAACTCTGGATGTCGGAAGAGATAGTGGACCCAGGGTCTTGTGATCGTCGGTCAAATATGTGAGATCCGTCCTCTATCCTCCTAAAGAGAAATGTCTTATGTAGATTGAGTTGTCCTTTCTAGATTTCTATAACTCAGATTTCTATGTTAGTCCCCAAGGGGGTTGTTTTGTCAGGTCCGTGTGGTGACCGTCGGTGTCTCGGGGTGAGTGTAAATGTAACGATCATTAGAATCCCGGAGTGAAAATTCATACTTGTCTATAGGTTTCTGGTATCTATCGACTCCTTTAATTGTACTTTCTCCCTTGTTCGTCTCTCCTTTTGTCTCTCCTTTTTGGACTTCCTTTGTCTGTTCTACGTCCCTCTTCCCTTTTTTTCTTTTCTTTTTAGGTACCTGTAGTCATAGGGGGTACAGTATTATTTCACTTGTGGCTTATAACCTGAGTTATTACATACCCCTTCTGTCTTTTCCTCTTTGTCCTTCACACGAACACACCCCTCACGTCCGTCATCAAAGTGTCTTACTTAAATTTTCGAAAAACAAAAACAATATACTCACCGTGTTAAACGTATCGTGACATTAATATACAGATAACTTCCAAACTATCTTGAGTTCACATTTTAGTAGACTCAGTTCAAGTAACACTCCCATTTTAAAAACTTATAGAAAAGTCTAAGAATATAACGATAAAAAATAAGTTCAAAAGATCATGAAGAACTCAATTACAACTATTGGTAGGTAAAAGATCACAAATTTACATCCCATATTTTAACAAGTGTCTTAAGGAGAATATTTCAAAATACATAGGAGATAAGTGAAAGAGTAAGAATAGTAACAAACAAACAAGAAAAAAGAGTATTAATGTGAAAGGTTTCAACAAAAAAGGAACAAGAAAGGTTTTAGTCTAAAATGAAAGTGACTAAATTAAATCACATAGTAACTGAACAAAAGTCACAAAAGATAACACAATAGATATATTTAAGGATGACGTAATAAGGATGAAGGAGACCCTAGTCAACAAGAGAGACAAATATCACCAGAAAGAAAAAGATCACCGTGTATCCACAACGAAGTAAAAGTACTTACTTCCTGGATCCAAGGTTTATATCTATCAATTATTCCAAAAAGACACGTCAACATATCCATTCAAAAGGGTTGATCCGACGAAATCACTTACTCTCCATGGACGACACTCGAGTACAGATATATTTAACTATCCCGTACTTCGTACTGAAACCTGTGAAGAAATTTTCATAATTTGAATTCATCTGGTAAGAACGACGTTAACGGTTGTATACTTTCCTACATAAATAGAGGACTTGTCTTGAGAAAGGAAGGTAGAATGGAAGGACCTTGACAGTACTTCAGGTTTTGATTGAGTTCAAGACAAGATAAATACAGAGTCTTAGGTTATGGGTGTGATTCTCGTCAAGGATCCATCGATCAAGTGAAGAGTTTTAACGTCAGAGTGATGACAAAGAGGGAGGTGTCAAGTTACACGCAGTCGGAAGTCGAATCATTCTCACCTCCCCACAAGACCCTTCCCCAACTCCTTTTTCTCTTTAATCACGATACTAAGATTACGTCAAGATATTAAAGTGACCGTCAACTGGGTCCTGGGGAATATGAGGGTAAGAGATAGTGTGTAAATAACTGAGACATAAACCTTAACGAAACCCAAACAAAAAGGTAGTCACGACACGACACGACACGATTCAGTGAAGTCAACACAGGTTGAGAAACGCTGGGGTACCTGATATCGGGTGGTCTGAGAAGACAGGTACCTAAAGAGGTCCGTTCTCATGACCTCACCCAACGGTAAAGGAAGAGGTCCCCTAGAAGGGTTGGGTCCCTAACTTGGACACAGAGGATACAGAGGACGTAACCGTCCACCCAAGAAATGGTGATCACGGATCCTTCAGTGTAAAACCCTACGCCAAATAAAAAAAGAACAGATAGGTTAGAATAAGTGAAGGATGGAAAGTCCTTAGGGAGAATTAAAGACCAGGTGACCACCATGTGAGAAAACAAATAGTCGTAACCATCAATAAGTATTTATGAATCCCTTGAAGATACCGTATAGTCAGTGACAAGATCCATGGTCCCTATATTGTCATTTATTTTTGTCTGTGTTAAGGGTCAAGAATACTTTAAGATAGAAGATCACCTCCCTCTCTCTACTTTTTATGTAATAAATTTACGGGTCAAATAGTCTGTCACTATTTACCACATCCTTGTTTAAATCGTTCCGTAACTCCTTTTTTACGAATAAACCTAGTACACTACTCCGTTTAGTTAGTTACACTATGTGGTATAATTGTTTGACTTCTTATTTTTGGTGTACTAGTAGAGTTGTCTAATTTTTTTTTTCCAAAACTGTTTTTAGTTATGGGTAAATACTAAATTTTTCGAGGTCTTTCACACGTATCTCCCTTGGATGGAGTCGTATTATTTCCGGTATATACTGTTTGGGTGTCGTTTGTAGTAAGAGTTATCACTTTTGACTTTCGTAAAGGAAATTCCAGTCTTTGTTTAGTTCCCACAGATGAGAGTGACGATGATAAGTTGTATCAAAACCTTCAGGATCTTTGTCATTAGTCTCTTCTTTTTCTTTATTTTCATTGAGTCTAACCTTTTCTTTTTCATTTTGACAGTGACAAACGTCTACTGTGATATGTATCTTTTAGGATTTCTACGGTGGTCTTTTGATGATCTCGATTACTTACTTAAATCATTTCAGTGTCCTATGTTTCAATTATGTGTCTTTGGAGAACGTAAGGATATATGATTGTTACTTTCTAGTCCTTCTCTTTAATTACTTTGTTAGGGTAAAGGGTAACGTTGTTTTTCTTTTTAATGGATCCTTATTTGGATGGATTTCTCTGTTTTCTGGACATATTTTTTGATATTCTGTGACAACTTTCTTTAGTTTCTACTGTATATATCTACCTCTCTATATATGGCACAAGAATCTAACCTTCTTATTTATAACACTTTTACTAATAAGAAGGGTTTCGTTAAATCTATAAATTACGTTAGGGATAGTTGAATGGTTACCGTAAAGGGTGTCTTAATATTGTTTTCACAAATGTTAAACACACCTTTGTGTTTTCTGGGTTTCTCGGTTTTGTTAGAACTCTTTCTTTTGGTCTTGGCCTCCTTAGTCCGTGGGACTGAAGTCTGATATGATGTTTCGATGGTCAGTCCTGTTATACCATGACTGTGTCTTTATATCTGGTTGTCTTGTTCTATTTTTCGGGTCTCTATTTGGGTGTGTGGATACCCACGGAATAGAAACTGTTTCCTCCGTTCTTATATGTTACCTCTTTTCTGTCACAGAAGTTTTTAACCCCGACCCTTTTGACCTGGTGACGTACATTTTCTTACTTTAATCTTGTGAGGTATTGTGGTATGTGTTTTTATTTGAGTTTTACCTAATTTATGAAATTACATTCCGGTCTGATATTTTTAGAATCTCCTTTTGTACGGGTAAGAAACTGTATTTAGTGTCGTTCTACTAAAAACTGGGTGGAGGATCTATTTCTTTTATTTTTGCTTTATTTGTTCACCCTGGATGAATTTTCGAAAACGTGTCGTTTGCTTTGGTATTTGTTCTGTTTTTCTGTTAGGAATGTTACCCTCCTTTATAAACGTTCGTTTCGTTGATTGTTTCCTAATTAGAGGTTTTATATGTTTGTCGAGTAAACCCGGTCATAGTTTTTTGTTTGTTGGGTTAATTTTTTACCCGTCTTCTGGATTTATCTGTAAAGAGGTTTATTCTTTTATATGTCTACCGTTCCCCGTGTACTTTTCTACGAGTTGTAGTAATTAATAATCTATCTATACGAACCTGACGTTCCTCTAGGTTGGTCAGGTAAGACTTCCTCTAGTTGGGACCCTAAAGAAACCTTCCTTACTACGATTTCGACTTTGAGGTCATGAAACCGGTGGAGTACGCTTCTCAACTGNTCTCCTACTCTACCGACCTACCGTAGTGACTGAGCTACCTGCACTCAGACTCACTTGAGGCCCTCAACCACTACCTGTCCCTCCGGACTGCACGACACTAAGTACCCCAGCGTTTCTCAGCCTGTGCTGACTCGTTGGCTTGACTTGACTTGACTAGTTTTGATGTTACTTCATAGTGGAGTGTGGCCAGTCTTACCGGTAGTAGTTTTTTTAGATGTTTATTATTTACGTCCTTTCCGACACCTCTTTCCATTTAGACCATGTGACAACCACCCTTACATTTAACTATGTCGGAGATACCTCTTGTCAAACCTCCAAGGAAATTTTTTGTTTATCTTGATGGTATACTGGGTCGTTAGGGTAAGGACCCGTATATGGATCTCTTTTGGCATTAAGTTTTTGATAAATGTTGTCGGTCCTGTACCTTCGTTAAATTTACAGGTAGTTGTCTCCTTACCGATTTCTTCTACACCATGAATGTATCTTACCTAATAATGAGTCGGTATTTTCCTTACTTCAACACAGTAAACGTCTCTGTACCGACCTGGATCTCTGACAGCATGACTGACACTTAATTCAGTCTTTTTGTTAATAGTATTTTCTAATCGACTAACCACAACTCAATGACTCACAAAATGCGGTGGAGGACAACTGGACCTTAGGTGGAAGACAGGTCCACGACCACTGACCTCAACATGTTGTCTATCATTCTCGACGAGTACTAATAAACGTTCTTTATGCTTTGTGTGATTCATTCGTGTTCTTTAATGTGATTGAAATTTCATCTAAATAAAGATAAGATTAAAAAACTTATAATTATAGTCCTTCAAAAATTACTTTTTTTAAATTGGTATGTAAATTTTCTAACGTCAACAAAAATGAAAGCAATCTTACTGGGTTTACTTTAACGAGTATAAGTTGATAAAAAGTGGATGTTTTTACCATTGAAGTACACAAAGTTCGAATTGTATACACAATGAGGATAATACTTTATGTAAGGATAATTTTTATGGATTATTTTTAAAATAGAAATCATTTCATTTCATGACTTTCTCTTTGAGGGGTCCAGTCATCCACGGGTTATACGATGACCTCTAGTCACCTCTTTATTGAGGTCTTTCTTACTTCCCTACTTCGGTTTCGTTTTTGTTATGGGTCGACACCTACACTGACCACTATCTTCGTTCCAGGCTACGACATTTCTCGTTATAACGTATCCTTGGACCTTACAGTCCAGGTACTTAGTTCCGTTTAACCTTCTCCAGTTTGTTCTCTACCGTTCTCACTTGTAGCTGTAAGATCCTTAGTCGTTTGATTTTACCTGACCTTACCCACTTAAATTGAGTCTACTGGTAATATAGATGATGACGCCCGTCCTTAGGGAGTCTTCTTTACCTCATCGGTAGTACCAGTTGTTTTCTCAGGCTTTACGTCATGAACCTACGTTAGAGTTTTTGCTGTCTTACTAGAGACAAGTAGAGGTTCCGTTTGGTAAGTTATAGTGTCAATAGGTTCAGATACGGGGTTGGTCATTGCGACTTCTTCGACTTCAACTTGCCAAAATACTTCTGGATGTTCTGGAACATCTTGATTGTGGGTTTTTTCTCCAGGAAAAGTAATATCCCCTGACCTTACGTTTTCATCTTTCAGTTCTTTGTGGACCTCATTGTCCGTTTAAACCGGAACCTTACGTCTTACTTCGTCCCGTTTCTGATTATCTCAAAACGGTTCTTTTACGTGACCAGTATCGTTTGTGGGAGAAGGTTGTTGTGTTCTCTTCTGAGATGTGTACCTGTAGTGGTCTACCAGTTGTGCTTTTAGTCTAACTAATATAAGAAACGTCGGTTTCTACCTCTTCAAGATATGTCAGTTGTTTTTGTTCTGGTCCTCGACTGACACCAAGTCTAGTACTTGAGGAATAACGGTTTAAGTCTGAGTTTAACTTCTTTCATCCCTTTTGGTGATCTGGTAAGTCCATACTGGATTTAGTTTAGGGAATACTAATATGTCACCTTCACTCTTTATCTAAATTCCCGGATCTAGACTATCTATCTCACGGACTACTTGATACCTTACTCCAAACACTGTGACATGTCCTCTGTCCCTAGTTCTGGTGGGGTACCTTTTCTTTACGTTTTTTCGTTTTACCGACAGACCTCTCCGGAATGTTTATCGACACTTTTCTTCTCTCCACTTTTCGTTTCCTCTTTTCCTTTCTATATTCGTAGACTTACGTCTCAAGGTCTCTTGTCGTTCTTCTCTCTTCTTTCGGAAGAAGTCGCTAGTTACGTTTCTTTATCTCCTTTTCTTGTCTTACCCTTTCTGATCTCTAGAGAAGTTCTTTTAATCTCTATGGTTCCCTTGTAAAGTACGTTTCTATCCGAGTTATTTCCTGTCTTTACCAGACCTGGATTGTCTTTCACTTCAGTGAGTCAGTACAGACTGAGAAACGTTGGGGCACCTGACATCGGGTGGTCCGAGGAGGCAGGTACCCTAAGAGGTCCGTTCTTATGACCTCACCCAACGGTAAAGGAAGAGGTCCCCTAGAAGGGTTGGGTCCCTAGCATGGGACCAGAGTGAGTAACGTCCGAAATTGGCGACTTGATGGTCCCTTCGGGCCTGGATTGTCTTCGTCTTCTATAATTCTTCTCCACCGTTCTTATGTGTCTTCTTGACATGGTTTTTCTAGAAGTGCTGGGTCTAATAGTACTACCACACTAGTGAATAGATCTCGGTCTGTAGGACGTTACTCTTCAGTTCACCCGGAACCTTTCGTAGCGATACTTGTTTCGATCACCTCCACTACCTTAAGGTCAACTCGACAAAGTTTAGGACTCTCTACTGCGACACTTTCACGACGTGCGTTATACGGTCGTTCAAATCTTTTGAGTCGTTACCGGTGTCCTGACCTTTTTCCAGTCAAAAGTAAGGTTAGAGTTTCTTTCCGTTACGGTTTCTTACGAGTTTGATGACGTATTAACGTGAGTAGAGTGTACGATCATTTCATTACGAGTTTTAAGAGGTTCGGTCCGAAGTCGTTATGCACTTGGTAATTGAAGGTCTACAAGTTCGACCAAAATCTTTTCCGTCTCCTTGGTCTCTAGTTTAACGGTTGTAGACGACTTAGTAGCTTTTTCGTTCTCTTAAGGTCTTTTTGTAGATAAAGACGAAATAACTGATACGGTTTCGGAAACTGACCTAGTGTTATTTGACACCTTTTAAGACTTTCTCCACCCTTATGGTCTGGTGGATTGGACGGAGAACTCTTTAGACATACGTCCAGTCCTTCGTTGTCAATCTTTACCTGTACCCTGTTGTCTGACCAATGTTTATCCTTTTCCTCATACAGTTCCGACATATAACAGTGGGACGAATAGATTGAATATACGTCTCATGTAATACTCCTTGCGACCCGACCTTCTTTGTGTTCGACCTTAGTTCTAATGGTCCTCTTTATAGTTATTGAAGTCTATACGTCTACTGTGGTGGGAATACCGTCTTTCACTTCTTGATTTTTCCGAGAACTACTTTCACTTTCACCTCTCACTTTTTCAACCGAATTTCGAGTTGTAAGTCTTTAACTTCTAGTGCCGTAGGCCAGGGTAGTGAAGTACCCTTTATCTACCCTTTTGTCACCTTTGTCACAGTCTGAAATATAAAAACCCGAGGTTTTAGTGACGTCTAACACTAACGTCGGTACTTTAATTTTCTGCGAATGAGGAACCTTCTGTTCAATACTGGTTGGATCTGGCGTATAAGTTTTCGTCTCTGTAATGAAACGGTTGTTTCCAGGCAGATCAGTTCCGATACCAAAAAGGACACCAGTACATACCTACACTTTCAACCTGACACTTCTTCCGACTCGTGGTTTCTTGACGACGAAAACTTGACACCACAACCTCTTCTGAGAACTCTCAGGGAACCTGACGTTCCTCTAGGATGGTCAGGTAAGATTTCCTCTAGTCAGGACCCACAAGTAACCTTCCTGACTACGATTTCGACTTTGAGGTTATGAAACCGGTGGAGTACGCTTCTCAACTGAGTAACCTTTTCTGAGACTACGACCCTCCCTAACCCCCGTCCTCCTCTTCCCCTGCTGTCTCCTACTCTACCGACCTACCGTAGTGCCTGAGCTACCTACACTCAAACTCACTTGAGGTCCTCAACCACTACCTGTCCCTCCGGACCGCACGACGTTAAGTACCCCAGTGTTTTGCAGCCTGTGCTGACTCGCTGACTTGACTTGACTTGACTTTCATTTTTTACTTAACAGACAATGTAAATTCCTTTTCAGTTATTTGTCAAGATTCCGTCTCTTAATAAGACTCATTCTGTACCGTAGTCAATCTGTAAATCAACATTTAAGATTTAAGAAAACTTTCTTAAATAATTTGTATAAATGACACTACAATAGAGATGATAAGCAATAGGAAAAACGACTCTTAAAGTGGTCTAAAAGAAAATGGGTTCTACTCCTACTATACCTTTTTCTCAGAACAGGACATAATCCTCTTCCTCCACTGTCACCACCAGAGTAAGGACCTTTTAGAGAACACAAACGTTGATACCTCGACAACTACAAGTAAAATCATGCAGTATACGGTGTAGAGTCATGGTTCTACAGCCTGGGAGGTTCAGTGTATCGGTGATTTTGAGCTGACAGTCTTCTTTCACAAGCAAACCACTGTCGGTGTCAATGGTATGAGAGACTGAATGGTAGAGAGATAAGTGGACGACCATACCACAACGAGTGATAAACATTTACATAATATGACATAACCTGTCTCTACTCGAACGGAAACTAAAATTCACGATACTACTAAATAAAAGGAGAATTCAGAATTTCCTTTCCATCCTGAATAAAAACCTCTTCCGTTACCGTGGGGTGAGGTCATGAGAACGGACCTTTTAGGGTACCTGTCTCCTCTGACCATTCGACGTCAGGTACCCCAGCGTGTCTCAGCTTGTGCTGACTCACTGAAGTGAAAGTGAAAAGTGAAAGTACGTAACCTCTTCCTTTACCGTTGGGTGAGGTCACAAGAACGGACCTCTTGGGGTCCCTGCCCTCTCGGACTACCCGACGGAAGATACCCCAGCGTGTCTCAGCCTGCGCTGACTCGTTGAGTCGTCGTCGTCGTCGTTGTGTATATATACGTCAGATCTTTTTACCATATCTACTAGAATAAACGTTGCGTCTTTATCTCTGTGTCAGCATTTCTTGTTCGTATACCTATGGTTCCCCCCTTCCCCTCACGTAACCCTCTAACCCTAATTGTATATATGTTCTGATACAATTTTATCTATTGATTGCTCTTGGATGATATATCGTGCCCTTTGAGATCAGCCACGAGAAACTACTGGATTTATTATCCTTTGTTTATGTTTTTTCCCTCCACATACATACACATACCGACTAAGTGAAAGGATATGTCGTCTTTGACTGTGTCATTACATTTTGTTGATATGACGTTATTTTTATTTACTTATTTTTATTTTTCGAGTTTGATATTATCTTTTCTAACTATTTAAATTTTATAGACCGGTTTTCGTTTTTTATGGTATTTCACTGACTATTTTACTAAGTGTTTCACCCTCTTCTATAAGGGTTATATATATTAATTGTTTCCTAAGCGTAGGTCTTTATGTTCTTGGAATGTATCTAGATACTCTTTTTTTTTTATCTTTTTAATTGTTTTCAGTATGTGTCTGTAAAGTGTCTTTATCTTTTCTCCTACTGGTCATCTTCTATTGGTGTAATCATAGGTCCCGTTACGTTTAATTTTAGTGTTACTATATGGTAAAGAGGAGATAGTCTTACTGGTTTTGATTCCATAAATGACTACTACTCTACTAATCCAACTTGGTTACCTTAAGAGTATGTGAGGGTTATCATCATTTTTAACGATATTAGTGGAATCTTTTGTTAAACAGCAATGGATCAATTTATACGTGTAGGAGATACTCGGTTGTTAAAATGAAGATCTATATAAACCTCCACCAACAAAAACAAATCAGTGATTCGGCAAAGACTGAGAAACACTGGGTCATCTGATATAAGACGGTGTAAGGAGACAGGTACCCTAAAGAGTCCGTTCTTATGACCTCACCCAACGATACGGAAGGAAGTCCCCTAGAAGGACTGTGTCCCTAGCTTGGACGTAGAGGACGTAACCGTCTGTCCAAGAAATGGTGACTCGGTGGTCTTTTCGCGTATAAACCTCCATTGTTCGATAAATTGTTGGTCACTCAGTCTCTGTAATTGGTTAGTCTTACCTACAGTCGGACATGGGTTATAATCACACCTGGATGTCTCACAGTCACAATTATGTGGATTCTCTTTGAAAACGTGTATCCATGATTTTCTGTATATGTTTTCACGAAAGTCACCGTAAAAAACATTACAGGTGGATGTCAATTTATCTACTGTTATAACACCATAAAAGTGTGACATCTTATGAAACGTGAATGTTTTTACTTATTTGATCAGTATCCGTACTTGTGTTTATTAGAGTTTCGTACTATAATAACCTTTATTCCATTAGAATCTTCTTATATATATCTATCTTACTAAGGTAAATGTATTTATTTGTTTTGGTCCTTGTTAAACTAAAAGTGGTGATGAAAGGTCCTTTGTTCTGGATCATAGACTGTAGATCAGTATCTCCGAGTTTTGAAATTCCTCCGTAATCCTCAATTGGTCGAATGGGTGTAGTTAAAAAAACCGTACCCCCTGTCGCTCACTACCTTCGTAAGACCAAATTCTCTTATTCATGTTCTGAACTTAAGTATTTTGAACCTCAGGTCGGAATCGGGAGGTTCATTATCGAAACATCGTTACCCCCTTCAATGAGTTTGATGTTCTCCTATTACGGACGTCACTTCTCTGAGCCCAAGTCAGGGACCCAACCCTTCCAGGAGACCTCTTCTTTCACCGTTGGGTGAGGACCTTTTAGGGTACCTGTCTTCTCGGACCACTCAATGTCAGGTATCCAAGAGTTTCTCAATCTGTACTGAATTAGTTGATGCGAAGGGACCACCGAGTCACCATTTCTTAGGTGGACGTTACGTCCTCTGAGTCTATGCTAGGGACTCAGTCCTCCTATGGGACCTCCTCCCGTACTGTTGGGGGAGGTGATAAGAACGGACTTCTTAGGGTACCTGTTTCCTCGACCACCCGACGTCGGGTATCCCTTCAATGAATCGTGCGGACGTGATAGGTTAATGTTTATATTCTACAATGAGATCTCCTCTATTATTACTTGTATACTAAAAATTTTAAATAATTTACAAACCATCATTGACAAAACTGTAATATTTCTACATATATAAATATAATGTAAAAATCGTCTTATAACGTTTAGGTTTCACGTATGTACTGAGTAAGACTTCCGTATATAAGAATAAGTTTTTTGTTTATGTAAACATTCACTGAATTTCACTGAATTACTGTAAGAGATATCAGTCTCGAGAAAACCAGTGAGTGTCGTTTAAGAATGAGTATCTACTCCTTTGTCTCGTAACGACTTACTCTATTCTAAGTTGTCCTTCTACCGTCTAGTTTGACCCTTTACAAAATAGACTTCGTCCGATTCCCCTCTTTTAGTTCCCAATTCCAGTTCCAGTGTCGTCCTTTTACCGTAATTCGTGGTTTGAAGTTTTTCCTCACCGAGACTACCTTTACTCTGGTACTTGACACTTCAATCATCGGTCCCTTCAAACAGGATCCTGTCTTTGTCCATCCTCAGTCCCTTGAACTAAGGTTAGATTCAGACCCTTCTCGTTCATATCCGACTTCAGTCCGTCCCGACTTGGGGAATTATGTATATTGTATCAGTAAAGGACAGAACTATGTGATGACGTACATTTAGAAGACCAGTGATGGATGTCTCTTGATTGTAGTGTTTCATACCGTCCTAATTTCGTTACAAGGAGGAAATGGTTTCTTTACAAGATGTAAGACTCTCCTAATTCCGAATCAATTTTCATTATTGGTATTATTTTTGTTCGTAAACTCCCATGAATTATACATACGATATTATTCGTGAAATATACACAATAAAACAAATTAGGAGTTTTTTAAGATCCTAGATCCATGATATTAATCGAGATAAAATCCTATTTCTCTGAACGGACACAGTATTTCGACCACACCCTAGTTTCGTCCTGAACTAGGATTGGACATGTAGAAGTATGGGACAGAAACATTGGTGATATGTGACAGAGGAGTACGGATGACTTTACCATGGAAGTCACTGGAGTCCAACGATGAATCTCACGAGCATAGTACTCGATAAAAATTTAATCTATTTTTACCTAATAGAAAAGTCTAAAATTATTTCCGTCTACACTTTTATAATTACAACTGTCACTCTACAGAAGGATTAATGTCAAGTCAATTATTCTATTCGTGTCGACTTTAAACTCGAGTTGAACAGAAACGTCCAGGAGAACACCGCGTTGAGTTGATGATGTCAAACCTAGAAAATCTATCGAATATTAAAACCTCTAGAAGGTTTTCACTTAACACTTTCTATTTTCAGTCGTAAATTTCCGGACCTTTGAAATCAGACTCTTTACATAAAAACTCTTCTCATAAAAATTAAGTGAAAAATTTACTGATACAATTATCGGTTTTTTATAAAGTAATATATAGAGAAGGTCTACTGTAAATATGGACTAAAAACCAACATCCATGGTATGGTCATCTCGACGTGATAGGTTGTACTACCTTTACAAGATCTAAACACGTCAGGTGATACCATCGGTGACCGATGTACACCGATAACTCCTGAACTCTATGTTACGATGACTTTTTGACTTAAAAAAAATTTAAAGTGACGAAACTAAAATTAATTTACATTTTTAACTTCGTCACATTTTATGAAAATACAATTTAAAAGTAATAAAACTATCCTAGTATAAAGTGAAATTGGTGACTTTAAAATCGTAGACTTAACTCCACACGAAATTCGCATTTTCTAGGGGACCTCTTCCGTCACCGTTGGGTGAGGTCATGATAACGGACCTCTTAGGGTACCTGTCTCCTTGGACTATCCGACGTCAGGTACCCCACCGTTTCTCAGTCTGTGCTGACTCGCTGAAGTGAAAGAAAGAAAGAAATTCACATTGTACATATGGTCTAAAGTTTGTGAATTTTACTTTTTTCTTACAGTTCACAAAATACTTATTAATATATAATTTATATATAATTATGTAAAGTTATATAACGAAATTTGTTTTCTATTATAATTTTAATTAAAGGGAACAAAGAAACATGAAACAACTAACTGATCTAGTAAATTTAAATAGATAGATCGAGTACAACATAAAGATAACCTGTCACGACGAGATGTTACAAGTATACCATTATTCAAGATCGTCTGTGAGACAAAACATCTCTATTAGGTATCGACCCCATAATATGGACATCATTCCCAGTGTCAGTCCGGATTAGAAGTAGTATCGGTTTCGTCTAAAAGAATGTTGAGGTACAGGGTTGTCCATGTCCTGTTCTTACGTTTGGTCGTACACTACTGTACCTAATGGTGGGGATAGGAACGTGAGTCTCAACCCCCGACCCTCGTCTCGTCACAGGTCTGTCTCCGATGACCGACCGTGAAGAGGTTCGTAACCGGGGTTAGATGCAGGTGTGTACAACCTGTAATGACAGGTAAACACCGACTGTACTGGAAAATTACCATAGGTTCGATCGGGGTACAACTGACGAGATTCTTACGTATCTATTAGATATAATGACTTATTCAACTACACTTTTATGAGTTAACCTATGTTCCTATGTGAAGTAATGGTTTTTGAGTAATAATGTGAACACTTACTTTATTTTCTTGTCAACTCAAGAAACATTTCAAAGTTAATAACATGTAAAACTTAACATTCGTTACTAAAATGTAAAACTTACTTCAAAGAGTAGTTACTACTGATAGTTCTTAAACTACGACAACTCGTCGAAGTCGACGTTCGTTGTTTAAGACCATTTAAAAGAAAATTAAAAATAAGATAATGTTTACAAGAGATTAGAAAGAACATTACCGAAGAATCTATGTGGGTAGTAAATTTTCACCTATAAATTAAAGGTTTATATACTCTAGAACAAATTTCATAGAAGTTTTAATTAGAGTAAAAGTATGATTAAAGAGTAAATTTACGAAAGAAGAGACGTTAGTGGGACACACAAAAAAAGTCTGAATTGAAATAACTCCGAAAACTAACCGTTTCAACTTCTAGAAAGAACCATTTACAGTGTAACGTGAACTTTTATACACCCAATAAAAGTTTATAGAAAACTATAACTAAAGATTGTATTAAGGTGTCACTATTCTCTTGTCTGAGACATTCTAAAGTCAAGGAAATCTGTTACTTTAAAAACGTGGAACAAAATACAGGAACCTATACAAGGTCACAGAGGATCAAATATCAGATACCCTTGAGCTTATCTTGAACATAGGATGACAACACACTTTTAACATATTTAGAATAAATATAACTTAGTCAAATGTCACTAAAAGTCCAGAGGATATAGAGAGATAAAGAGACATATAAGCAAGATAATTAAAAACTTACAAACTATAACTTTGAGGTTGGTTTTTAGAAATAACTGAATTTTTTTATTAACGTTATATATCACCTTGACATACATTGGAACGACACATAAAAGGTTCAGAGTACATTTACACAATAGTATGAAAGTATTAAGTTTTTTTATTGTAAAAAATCTTATATACTTATTAACTTGATCTATATGATGTAATTTTTATAAAAAAATTTTTTTTAAGTTAAGATTAGTCCTTAATATTCCTCAGAAAGTTCATATTTTAGAATTAAAGGAGGAAGGAAATTGTTTAAACAAATCACTTGTTCAAATACCTCATGGATGAGACACGGGTCTGATGAGATTACCTACCTGATTTAGTCATTTGTTTTGTTTGTTCTATGGAACGGGAGTGACACGGCCTCCAACCCTATCCGTGTTCCTGACAACCGGTGGAGATAAACGTTTATAAGAAGACTTGTTCTTCAAGTGAGAACATTATATAGTATGGTAGGTGAGTAGAATGTTTGTTCTCCTGACTCGGGATATATAACAAACTACCGTAATTAAAAAAAGTAACTGGTCTCAAATTACTAAATACAAAACTACAAATTTTATATTTAATCCTATAAATGAAGTAAAGAGGATCTAGAGTTGGATCTCTAAACGAAAGAAAGGGAGGTGGGTCAGGGAATAAGTATTCTCTTACCCTAGTCTAGAGTAATCCGATCCTGAAGGGATTGGCCCTAATCCTTTTTGATGGTTAAACCGACTTTTTTTTTTTTTTACTATGGTAGTCCCCCTTTTACGACTCGACATTGGACAAAAATATATTCGGAAAATATTTTAGAGTTCTGGATGGAAACTCAGAAGAGTGTTGGGGGTTCAGTAGCACCGTTCAAGGGGTAGAAAGATCCCCCGTGTAAAGAGATTTCCAACACACAGGAATAGAGGGGATAAACGGAACTCTCAGTTTATGGAGACCCTGGATTTAAACCGGAGGTGTCAGGGGAGATGTCAAGAAAGATTCTTCAGGTCTCTAGAGATACTTTTACTGGAGAACACAAACAGGACTGGAAGGTTTCTTAGAAGTCACTCAATAGAAGAGGTATATATTTATCAGAGTGATCGCATGGTAACCCATTCCGTCATAAAGGATTGAAGTATGTTCCCGTGTGTGTCTTTCACTTCAGACATGTTACATCACCCCATTTCGCCTCCCGTAGACCCCGTAGATTCTTCCTGAACAATTTTTTTTTTTTGATGTTTATTATGTTTACTTGAATGAATGTTTTATTTTTCTCTGAGCGTTTGAATCTGTTTGAGTACCAACGACCCCCCTTCCCTATCAATTCCTGAAACCCTTCCAGTACATGTGTGGGTGATACAAATTTTACCTATTGGTTGTTTTTGAATAACATATCGTGTACCTTGAGACGAGTTACAATACACGGTCGGACCTACCCTCCCTCAAACCCCCTCTTACCTATGTACACATATCCCGACTCAGGGAAGTGACAAGTGGACTTTGTGTTGCAACAATTAGTCGATATGGGGTTATGTTTTACGAAAACTACAATTTTTTAATTTTATTAAAATTTTGATGTAAAAAGAAATATAATATGTTAATACTTTTTATATAATTCTTTTTATTTTATGGTTCGTAATACTTTCTTTAATTTTAAACTTAAACTACTTTTGTTACTCTTAAAATCGAAGGGAAACATTTATGTTAAAAGATAGACGAAAGGTCGTTTTAATAGTGTTCAACGGTTATAGGACAGGTTATACGGAGAGAGATATAAATACGGGGATCTCTCTCCATATATATGTCTCTCCATATATATATATGTGTATATATGTATGGGTGTGTGTGCATCTCTCGTTGAAGTTTATTAAGGTATACTAAACTAACGTCATATGCACACACTCCTCCCTTCCCTGTATCTACATTTGTGTCCACATTTCTACTCCCATTTTGGACTTATTATGTATTACATAAAAAATTCATATTCCTACTTGGTTTTTACTTTTCAATTTACTAATGGAGATCTCTCTTTTCTCCTTATTCCACGGACTCTGTTCCTACCTTTACACGGAACGAAGTATCTAAACCAAAACCTTAATGTCTTTTTGTAAAATATATTTACATTCTCTTTTGATTTTAAATTTTTTGTTGGGTATTTTTAATTTTCGTTTATTTGGATTGACATATGACTCAACCGTCTCTGTCGTTATTATGATAAGACAAAGATACATGTGAACTTTAAAAGGCACACCATCCCTTTTTCTCCTTCTCCGTCTTCCTCTTCTCCTCCCTCCCTCTCTCTCGTCCCTTCTCTCTCCGCTCCCGACAGGTCTCACTACTCTCCTCTCCCTACTCTCCTTTTCCCTTTCTCTCGTCTCAGTATCTTTAGTAAGAAATTCGATCATCCCCTATTAGGCTTGTTAGTTTACGACGGGGCTCCAGTTTATTTTATTCATGACACTCCGTAGACAACGTGACTCGTAGTGAACTTCTCGACTAATTGGTAGTGTTCACCGAACTTTTCCCGTTTGCACGAATGTTGAATTTTCTTCCACTTTAGTTCTTACTCGACGTATTAGGTCTCACACACCTACACCAAGGGATTGGACACCAGTAACTTTATATACCTAAGATTAAGATTATGGTAAATAAGACAACAACAAATCAGTGATTCTGTACAGGTTGAGAAACGCTGGGACACCTGATATCGGGTGGTCCAAGGAGACAGGTACCCTGACGTGTCCGTTCTTATGACCTCACCCACCGGTAAGGGAAGAGGCCCCCTAGTTTGGACCCAGAGGACGAAACGTCCACCTAAGAAACGGTGACTCGGTGGTCCCCTACGGGGTTGGTAAATGGATACGGGAGGGTATTCTGGTCAAACTGAAGCGGTTTTACTCCACTCGAGTCCCCGAAGGGACCACCGAGTCACCATTTCTTAGGTGGACGGTTACGTTCTCTGTGCCCAAGCTAGTGACTAGACCTTTCTAGGGTATACGGCGTCTCGTTATTTCGGGTGCACGGTGTTGATGATTTGGACACGAGAACTCGGGCCCTTGGTGTTGATGACTCGGGTGTACGACGTTGATGAATTCAGGTACTCGGATCTCGGATACGAGGTGTTGTTCTCTTCGACGACGTTACTCTTCGGGTGTGTGACGTTGATCTCCCATCGGAGATTAAGACGTTGATCTCCTTTTCGGGAGTGTCGTTGCTTCTGGGTCGTGTTGGTTTTTATTTATTTATTTGTTTATTACTCCACTCGAGACTTCCGGCGACATTCCGAGACTTCCGTAGTCTTTCTTATTTTATTCTAATCTAGGTGAACTCAACGTTCAGTGTAATAACAACGACGACAATATTAATAATAAATTGTCTATAATTATGACACGATTCACGGTTCGGGATAGGATTCGTGAAAGATATACAATTGCGTAACTTAGGAGAGTTATCGGGATACTCTACCTATGACAATAATACTTAAAAACGAGACCGGGATAATGAAAGAGTGGTACACTGTGACTGGTTCAGTAAAGAGACAAGACACGAGGTCAAAAGAGGAGACATTACCTTCGAAAACCTATACTTAAACTTTTCAAGAAAAGTTGGAGTTGTAAGGTACTTGACACCATCATTATTTCGTCGGAGTCGGTGACTAGATTGTACCACCCTTCCTTGTATTTCGATTGTACAGAGGGAAAATAAGGAAGAGGGTCGAATCTTGAGATAATGGATATAAGGCAGGAAGAGGGATGTTTTCCGTCCTTTACAGTGGATTGATGTTATGGATCGAAAATCGCCCATAAATTGTTAATAGACAACTCCTGTAATTGTTTATTTTTAATTTAATAGGGTTGGGGGGGTAAAGAATGTCTGGGACGATACTGTGAAGAGGTAGGTCTCTTTCACGACTTCAAACCCGATGTCTACATACCCGTGTACAAACGTGTACATATACACGGGTACACACATAAAGTTTTTCATACAACGGAAGGATAGATCTAAGAAAAAGGAGCTCTTTTTCTGACGACACCAGTAAATTTTCGAGAGTCATTTCTTAAAAGATGTCGTTTTTAAGTTCCAGTCTATAATTCCCTTGTCTAAAAACCTTCGTCAGTTTTCACTGAACTCGAGAAATCTTTAAATGGATTCATCAGATTTGGGATTTTTCTTTCGACGGACAGTTTGAGACGACAACTACCTCAGTTACTTTTCCGACACGGAAGTCCGACACGTATCCAGACAATTTCGCAAGAATACACACAACCGAACACCTAGTTAGTCGTTTAGTAGTTTTGACCTTCGATGTAAGAAAGTTACAAGAAGATATTTTAACAACTCCATTTTATTTTTACACCCCGGGATACGGAATTTTCTTGGTTTCAACATGTTATCTATATGTTCCTCCGCCAGTAAGTACAACGTTCATTTTCAAGTGACTCACGTCTCAAGGAAATTCATCAGACGAGGGAGTCACTGGAATTCTACACTGACCTAAAAGGTTTTAACACAGCTATGTTTCGAAAAATCCTTGTGTTTACAAAACATTTCACTCCGAGGAGACATGAATTGTCAATGGTTAAAATTCGACGATGGTTTCCCGTAATTAAAATTGTAAATAAACCTGACTTTTGAGTCAAACCTCTTCAATTTTCATTTTATGAGGGTGACCTTCGACAAGTCACTCGTGTGATACCTTTCAGGTGTGATGTCTCAATCAAAACTACTTATAAACCAATAGAGTACAATCTTCGGGATGTAAAATAAAGTGTCAACGTGTACTCAAAGACCCACTGTAAAAGGTACTTATGTAAGGTCATATTGTGGATCTAGTTCCAATAGTCTTTGAGAACCTTTAAGGTGAGACGAGACATAATAATAAAACCAAAACAAAGACAAAAAGGTTACGTCGTCAGTACTAATAGAACTATGGAGAATATTTACAAAGGAAAACACGATATTTACATGATGGATCGACGACAATCTCAATCATATGGCTTTTCCTCTGAATTACCTTGGAGGTACGGTACCACCCCTTCTCCTCCTCCTAAATTTCGTCCTTATAAACTTTTACTCTTCGCCTTCTTCACGACGAGGACTCCCTTATCAGAAAGAGTACCGTACGACGGGTCTTCGACGATCAGGAAGGACCGATTTCGGTGTCTCCTCTATACTTTTCGTCTCAGGTTGTTTGTCTCGACTTAACACCACCCTTTGTCTCGAAGTACCTTCAGTCGTCAGACGTTTCGACCCCATACACCATACTCTCGTGTTGCCCGGTCCCCCGATGTGACGAGGTAGCCACCGTAGGTCCGTCCGGTCACGGTCTCAGTCCCGACAGTGATTCCGGTCTTTCACCACAAGTGCCACTCCCCCACTGGAACACGAGTCCGCTGAGTACCACCCCAAAGAGTACTCCCAGTACTCTGGATGTCGGGTGGAAAACACACCTGTCTCGGTCCGACTCTCTACCATTGTCTGGTTTCTACCCTTGTACTCCTTTGAGCTTGGGCTTTGTGTCGTGTTCCGCGTCTACACGTCTCCGGTTCTCTGTCGCCACGTTCGTCGTCACCAGTGTTCTTGTTGTCAAGGTCGTCGTCGTCTCTTGTCCATCCCTTTCGTAGACTAACACGTAGTTCTAGTATCTGTGACCCTTTACGTCTCCCTTAGACCCTCGGGGTCTACAGGTGATCGTTCGTGATTACCTGATAGGTTTTATCCGTATGTGTACGACGGTTCTCCTTTCGTCTGTTGTCTTCTTTTTTTTTTTTTTTTTTTTGGTCTTAACTCTGGATCGGATGTGCAAATTACAAAGGACTACAACGTCGCGTACCCTCTTAATGCAGGTTACAGGTCACCTTAGTCCATCCCAGCTGTCTTGGTCCTGGATTCGTTCCACACGGACGTTACCACCATGTCCCCGAAGAAAATTTGTGTCAAAGGTTTTGCTGGAAGGGGCCCTCTTTCGGGAGGGTTGTCTATCGAGGAAGTTTCGCTGGGATGGGTTCGACCCAGACCAGTCCGGCGAAATCGAAGGAGGACGGACGTCGAGATGAGTGAGGTCCGTTCGACCACGGTCGTTAATTGGGAGATCCAGTACCCAAGGGGGTTCTTCACACTGTGGACTAAGACGTCAAACTCGTTCTAAGGTCCGGCTCAAGGGAACGTAAGGTAACCGAACAAATAATTCAGGGTGTAGATGACTTTGACAGTCTTTAAAAAGTTCGACCAAAGAGTACTCGTTTTTGTATTAGGATATTAGGAACTTGTTATAAAACGTGTCTATTTGTCACGTCTGATTATAGACGGTGTCGGACCGTGGACGTCCGGTCGGTGGAGGTGTCGTGTTCCGAGGGGTGTCGTCTAGGAAGATCAATCACCCGGGGTTATGAACATCAATTGAGCACGGTCAGGTTCGGGGTTCGGTGGGAACCTTTATCCCGTTACAAAAATTTAGAAAAGGTCATCCCACGTCCAATGTAAGTTTTTTCTTATGTGTTTATTCCAGTAGACCTCCGCAATTAAAAGTTGTTTCTCATAAAAGTCAACTGGGTTCATGGATTTACCCCATGAGACTTCCATTCTAAAAGGATACCTTTTATATCTACAAAATGGAAACCTATTAGTTTTCAACTATACTCCAGACGAAAAAAATTAAAAGGTAAATTACTTTCCAAACCCCTAATCAAATCCAACTAAAAAAAAGTAATTTGCAATGAATTTTAAACTAGGATCCACCAAACCTTACAAATTTAAAGTATATAAATGGACTTTCTTATCACTGTTACGTCGATTTCGGGAATAATTTATACTTTACTCATGATACGCGGCGAACGGACTATGATAGTAAAGATTGTTGAAATTGGTTGACTTCGAGTTTGACCTGGAACATTCCTTCACTTTTGCATGGACTTGGAAATTACACTATCACCATGGTTTCCCGTACGTCAATCAAATAATACATAAAGTGTTCCGAAAAGTTGATCTTTGATAATAAACACTTAATACACACGATAAAGGAATAATCCAAAGGGGACCAATGGAAGGTAAGAAAGATTTTAATGTCAGTTTAATCTTTGTTACTCCCCCACCTCCTTCTTGCGACACTATTTATTTAAGTGACTTTTTACTTGAGGTTTGTCTCCTTTCGTCAGTGATCTTCTCGGTGTTCTCGGAGTCGTTTGTTGGAAGGTGTGGAGTCATCGACTTCCCGGGACTGTCCCGGTGTTTATGTTATGTTATGTCTTACAAAGTTCCTCAGTAGCTCTTTCCCAATTTAGTCCACCTGATTTCGTGTCTTTCGTACAGTCTGTCAAATCTTTAAAAAGTTGCAAACCGTTTGTTTCCCTGTGTAAAGTCAATACACTTTTTACGTCAGTGTCTCTTGTGGGGTAAGGAAGTGTCTCTTGTTGGGTATGGAATATCAAGAGATACTATTTGTCATTCTGACCAAGATCGAATAACTGATGGAAGTGAGTCACGGACTCGAGTTCAAGTTTAGGTCCTAACGGTCCGAGGTTTAGTAAAGGTAATAAGTTGTTGAGTTGTTATTTTTCTTATAGACTAAATTTTACCAGTTTCCTAAACTTGTCTGTAAAGAAGTTCTCTTTGTGTCTTTACCGGTTTCCCTCACACTTTTCAACCAGTTGTAGTATTGGTAGTGTTCTTATGTTTATTTTTCGGTGTCACTTTGTGGTGTGGATGATCCTATCGATATTAGTTTTTCTACTTATTATTGTTCCGAACTACTTTCACATCTCTTTTAAGTTTAGGAGTACGTGACGATCACCCTTACAATTTACCACGTCGACGAAACATCTTGTGAGATCGTCAATGTGTTTTTCACTTTGTATCTTAGTGGTGAGGATCGTTAAGGTGAGGATCCATATTTGGACTCTTCTTACTATTGTTTATGGGTGTACTTTTGAACATGTGTTTACAAGTGTCGTCGTAAGAAGTGTTATTTGTTTGTTTGTTTATTTTGGGTTTTCAGATGGTTGACTATTTACCTATTTGTTATACACCATATCGGTACGTCACTCTTACTTGGGCCCAGAGGTCGTAACGTCCCCATAAGAAATGGTAGACTCGGTGGTCCCTTCGGGTTACATCATAATAAGTCGGTATTTTTCGTTACTTCATGACTATTTACGATGTTATACCTACTTGGTTTTTTGATAGTACATTCATTTTTATCGGTTAGTGTTTTCTGACGTAAAACGTACTGAGGTAAACATTTTATACAGTTGTACGGTTAGACTATTTGTCTTTCATCTACACACTAATGGTCCCTGATCCCCTCAACCCACACCTCTTTACTCCTCACTATCGATTCTCCAAGTCTCACAGAAAATCCCCTCTACTGTTACAAGATTTTAACTGACACCATCACCAAAACATTAAAACACTTATAGGATTTTTGTGAACTTAACATATGAAGATTATCCAGTTAATATACTACACATTTAATGTAGAGTTATTTTGACTATTTACGTACTCATATGCTAAGAACGGAGTAGGTCATATGGACTTACTAGTAATTGTGTCAAATAAACGATTACTTAAAAATTTGATGAACACTTTGTTACGACAAAAACCTCTTTATCAGTTACTACATGAAAACAAAGGAAATTCACACACGAGAAGGTTTCTCGTGTAGAACCGACTTCTCTCGGTTCTAAAGTACGACAATAAATGAGGGTCGATGTCGTACTTTATAAATCATTAATATGAAGTACCATATGATATAAATGTGATTCCGTATCTCCATTTAGATAGAGCCGTACGTCAAAAAAAGAAATGTAAAATAAATATTTTACTAACGGGATAATATTTTATTACGTATCAGTCGTATCTTTTATGTCTATTTACGTCTTTCTACTTCTTTTTTTCGGTCAGTTGAGACAAGGGTGGGTACTCTATTGTTGTCAATTGTAAATCCCAGTAAAAAGAGGAACAAAACGTTACGTACAGAAAAAGTGTATTAACACTAGTGTACCATATGAAGTCGTAAATAGATGACAGTCGAAAGTATTCTCGAAACTCCTCGTTTGATTCACTTTAAACCTGGTGTCGTGATTAGAGAGTTGAACGAGGAGGGAGGGGAGAAGGACGGAAAGGAACCTCGAGATCGTGGTGGTGGTTGGTTCGGACTTCTGTTATTTCCGTATTCATTTCGATGGTTTTTGTCCGGACTGCACGGATAGTGGAACTTCACGGGTTGGTAGTAGTATCTCGAATGACGACAGAGAGGGTCTGAGTGTCTCTTGCTTAGTTATGGTGTCGTTACCAAGTTAAAGTAGAAACGTTTTCTCCAGTACTTATGTTTACCTCTGAGTCGAGACATGATTAGTTCGTACATGAACTGGGGGAATGGTAGAGTATCCGCGAGACGGTACGACAACGGTAGGAGAAATTGTAACACTCTTGTGTGTGTGTCACTGGTCAAGAGGTCTTTTGTCTTCCGACGAAGAGGTGACAATCTCGTACGAACAATCGTCCCATCCTAGTAAGGTCCAGTTCGTGGCAGGAACTTTTCGACAGACATTCGGTACACCTCGGACGGATTTCACGACCCTTTGTCTTCGAGACAGATAACGTTTCAGGCGACGGTCGTTTTCTGTCTATCCAGTTCGCGAACGTCTATCGTCCAAGGATTTCTGTGACGCACCCTTTACATGTGAATGTCCCATATACACGACACAACCTCCTTCACGTTAATCTAGGGTGTTTCGGGTTTCGGGGCGTTAACTTTTACCAAACACTTCTAGTCTAGGTGTACCCCTGACATTCTAAAGTGTTCCGTCGTGGACTTCTTCAACGACTCCACAAACCATCTGTGGTGTGTTTTTCTCTGGACAACGATTATGGGACCACTTAGTATTTGGGGTTAAAAGAGATGATACACAAGTAATAATTTCACGGAATCGGAGAGAAAATACGTCTACGTTTATTGCACAAAAAAAATTTTTCCCTATTCAGTGGAATTCGGTCAACAACAAACCTAGATTAACACTAGTTTTCTTGATAATCCTGTTTTCGTCTTTCTTTATCTAATACGTTTCGGACATTGTAATCAGTGATTATCGCAGGACACCCTCTCTTGGTTTACATTATTCTACCCATGTATCCTTCTACAGTTTAATTGGGTAGAAAAGTCCCTGATAACATGATTCTTTTCGTTTGACTTTTTTTTACACGGATGGACGTTTAGGTTTCCAATTTTCAAAACTTTTTTCGAGAGTTAAGTACTGTAAAGGGGTTTACTGGACTTCAACTTCATCGGTTAGGTTATTTACCCTTTTATGAACCAATTTTGTACTTTTCTTCGTGGTGAGTTGAGAACTCTTTTGTGACTCACAATACTTTCTGGTCGACCTCTCCTTATTAATGAATTTACCTCCAAGTAGAAGTACTTGTTCGTGGACACTTCATTTTAGAATTTCTTGTCCGTACTACATGTTGTTTACTACTGGTCTCCAGTCATTTGTTCACTAACTTGAGTTTCAAGGGAAGATTCCAATTATGAGTAGCCTAAATAAGTAAAAATAGGTTTCGTGGTATCTAGAACTCGTAGGTTATTAGATAGGTTGTGTCTTTTCTCTTAGTACCTCTTTATGAAGTAACAGTATGTCATAAAAAAGAGCTTACATCAGAACAACAGAGTTCTATTACTTCTGTGGTACTACAGTGACAAAAATTACGGTCCCTTACCATTAAATGTCTAATAAGAAATCCGGTAAGACATCTAAGATAAACCTCGTTTCTTTTTATTAAAGCCTTCAAGTAACAGTTAAAGTCAAACAGTAGAAAGATATAGTTTCTGTCTACCCTAAACTACGTTTGTATACCCTTCTAGAAAAAGAGTCGAAAAAAGAATCGGATTTTACAGAACATATAAACATATAAAAGAGTAATAATATACCCCAACCCGACAGGGAACCGACAGCGAAATTCATGAAAGTGGACCTTGTATTTGTGACAGGTCGGGGTCCAATTACTTCTTATATCCTTTGTCGAAATGAATCGGGTGACTCAAAACAAGAGTCGGGAAGTATTTTTGATGAAAACTGGTGACACGATTGTCGTCAAGGTCGATATAATACTAAGGAGAAAGAGTCGTTTGAAGTCTTGCATGTACTCCGAACGTCCTAAAAGGTGCCGTGTTGACGAACGCTTTAACTAGAGACACGATACAAAGGTAAACATATAAGTATGAGTGGACAATAAAGACTTTAACTTGGCCTCAGAAACAAACAACGTATAAGAAAGGTCAGTCGTAAACTTGAAACGGTACTTTGTAGAGGACGGTAATTTGTCCGGTGGTTCTCAGAGGGAATGGGTCGAGGGAGGTGACGGGTGGTGACTTAGAACGTTGTACCCTGTAAAAGAACTTCTGAACCGTCCTGACCCAACAAAAGGGTGAAAGTCACCATCATCTAATTTAAACAAAAGAGACAAGGAACCGTGGGTGTAGGGACTTAGTGAGGAAGAGGTCAAAGTCTATTCTTCAGTTTGTCCCATGGTAAGGTTGAAAATTTTTAATTTCACTGTGGTACTTTCTAGTTCTTCTTTTATACTTTCATATAAGTAGAAAATAGTCTTACCCGGTCCAAAAACATTTGTGTTCTTGTTTATTCTTTGGTATTTTGTTCTCCATACCACGATTCTTAATTTTTTTATTAATTAGAAGACATACAACTTTGTTTTGATTTGACATTTGTTCTTCGAACTTTTAAAATAAACGGTTTGTTTATACTGTATATGTTATTTTTCTCCCCCAACATATAACAATGATATGTTTCTTTGTGATGTTCAGTCATTGTCTGTTCGTAAGATTATCTATTTATCTGTTTCGTGAGACCTGACAATTAGTAGGTTGAGCCGTTCGTAAGTGGTGGGACAACAGGAAAAGGACTTAGTGTCCGTGGATCCCTATCATTACACTGTGTTAGAACGGTCGTTCGTAGACGACCTCCTCTGTCCGTAAAGATCCTTTTTAGTATAAAAGAATTAAGTTCATGTCTCCCGTGTGTATAAGGAATGGAGTAAAAAGGACGGAACTTGTTCCTACCCCACCGACTTCGAACCCGTCAGGAGAACGTTTACACTATAGTAACTCGACGACTGGGTTATGGTGGCCGTCGACCAATGAAGGTCTGAGGACAAACACACTTCTTTTTTACTTGGGAATAATCAAATTCGGTGACAATTACTCCCAAAGTCTATGAAACTCGGTTTTAGTAAGAAGTCCCTCCGAGGAGTATACTAATTCGTTAAGTATGTGTTTTTCATTCTATGTCTATCTGTTATCCGTATTGACAATGAAGTGGAACGTTTATGTAACTCTTATTTTGGCGTTATGATAATACGATTCACTTTATTCGGTCGGTGTTTCTGAGAATGAAATACTAAGGTGAATGTGCTTTATGGATCTTAGGAGTTTAAGTATCTCTGTTTTTTATTTTACCATTAAAGGTCCCCGACCCCGTTTCCCTCCCCTTTTGCCCCTTAATCAGAAATTATAATCAAAGTCTACCTCTTCTACTTTTTCAAGACCTCGACCTACAACCACTACCGACGGGTTGTTACACTTACATGAATTCCGGTGACTTTGTATGTGAATTCTTAATGATTTTACCATTGAACATACAACATATATAAAAATGGTGTTATTTTTATACTATGGTTAGTCTTTTTTTATCGTTGTGTTATGATTAAAAGTTACAAATTTGAGTGCAAATTTTAAGAAAATTTAAAACAGTTACTACCATGTGTCACAAAGATTCACACCCCTTTGTTCTTGACAGTGTACGAAGACCACCCTCAGACTTGACCGGGTCGGTGAATCTCCTTGACTCCATTTGACATGGGGGTTCTAGAATATTTATAAGTATAGGAAACACTAACATGAAGATACTTATGTCGGTGATTTTATTAGTCTTTATATTCCAATATACAGGTTTCTACAAGTATTGTAGTAACAAATGTTATTGTTAAACTTTGTCTTTCCCCAAACAAATTTACGTAACGGTAGATAGGGAAAACACCTATGACCGTACTACGTGTTACCACATTCAGTTCCCGAGAATTTGAAACGACATATAAACTGAACAGACCCTAAAATAGTAAGGGTTATAGTGTTATGGAGTATAGGTAAGTTAGTCCTGAAGACCTCCACCCTGGGTCTGTAATCTCGAAATATTTCAAGGGAGATGGAGGTGGTGGGACACTAAGGTTACACGTCGGTTCGAATTCTTGGTGACTACATCTAAAGATAAATAACTGTACCTTTGTTGTGTTTATAAGTGATCTTAAACAAACTACTATTTTATCTAATATCTTGTCAGACATATCGTACTCGAGTAAATTGTTATATTTACACACCCTGAAGACTCATTTCTACTACCTAATTTGTGGGTGTAAACGAAAATGAAGAAGGACTTTGAGGTGTTTTGTTATTATTTTTATAAAAATTTTCCATGTTTGACTGTTCCTTTTTTGTTATCCTCTTCTCTTTTGTCGTTATATTAAAACTTTCGATCTTTTGTAAACTCACCACTGAATCATCTTTGGTCTTTCGGTTTAGAACTTGATTATCATACCTTTTGACTCTTTATTGAGTTAAAGGTTACGTCTCGGGAGTGGGGACTACTGTTGAATCAGTCACCTTCGTTCATGAAGACCTTCCTACCTTCGTTTCCAGTGAACTTTCAACTGAATCCTACATCAACCTTGAGGTCTAGAGAAGGGATTCGGTCGACCTAGATTTCCGAATAAAAGACCTCTCTCATTTTGTCTTCTGGAGATCTGTTCTCCCGTAGTCTGTGTCACCACCCGACTCTCACGACACGGACTTTCGTCTGTCTCACCCATGTACGACTTTGGAGATCGAGAAAGGGGGATGAGTCAAGAGTTTCGACACCACCACCGGTCCAAATACGGGAGGTCCGTGTTCAAACCTTCGTTAGACTAGTAGCGTTCTTTTCTTTATATTTCCCTGAAGACGACGACGATTCATCGAAGTCAGTACAGGCTGAGACACGCTGGGGTCTCTGCCGTCGGGTGGTCCGAGGGGGCAGGGACCCTAAGAGGTCCGTTCTTGTGACCTCACCCAACGGTAAAGGAAGAGGTTACGTACTTTCACTTTTCATTTTCACTTCAGCGAGTTAGTACAGGCTGAGGATCGCTGGGGTACCTGACGAAAGTCCGAAGAGGCAGGTACCCTAAACGGTCCGTTCTCATGACCTCACCCAACGGTAACGGAAGAATACCTGATTTAATACACGGGGTGCTCTGGACATACAAGTGCAGAATGTATACTTACAGTCATATAAACTACTGTCCCAGAATTTCTCCATTTATTCAATTTTACTCCAGTAATCCCACCTGGGATTTGGTTATACTAACTATAAGTATGTTTTTCTCATTTGAACCTGTGTCTGTATATGCCTTCCTGTGTGTGTTTATGTATACACGTCTGTCCCTCTTCTCCCGGTAGATATTCGGTTCCTCTTTTCGACGTTTTCTTCGGTTGGGACAACTGTCAAACAGAATTTGAAGATCAGAATCCTTAACCACTTGTTATTTAAAGAACACACATTCGGTGGGTCAGACGCCATGTAATGTCGTCGGTATCGTATCATATCCTGATAATGTGATCATATCCTGATCATATCCTGAAAAAGTTTAAGGAGAATTTTACCGGGTCAAATAGTGGGACGTCACTTTGAGATGTAACTGGTCCAGATGGGTGTTGGAGGTTTACTGACGAAGGTTTACTGAAAACCAGAGGGTGAGTTCGTAAAATCGTATGTAGGTTTCTAATAGTATATAGATACCTTACGAAGGTTGTACTTTCTATCTTGGGTTTCGTTCTTTTATTCTTTGTTTCTTTTTTTTAAGGTTCTTTCGTCTCTGATAAGTACTTCCTTTTTCTTTTGTGAAGATTTCATGATTAGATACGATGTTATACCTATTTGAACTTTTATCATACGGTTCACTTTCTTCAGTCTGTGTTTTGCGATACATCATATCCCTATGTAAATATACTTTACAGGTCGTACCCGTTTAAGTATCTCTGTCTTTCATCCAATCACCAACGGTCCCCTGCCCTACCTTTCCTTTGTCCCTCTTTGACGATTACCCATGTTCCAAAATCGTCCCTCACTACTTTTCAAAGACGTTAATCTATTAGTAACAATGTGTTGAGACTTATATGTAACTTTTTGAGACTTAAATATGAAACTTTCTAACTTAACATAACATATACTTAATACAGAGTCATTAGACGATATTTTTAATATATTATTATAAGAGTCTCTGTAGACTTTTCTATCACATATATCTATATATATTTGTCTTACGATATTTGTTCCTTTTAATTTTTTTTTTCTCGAGGATCTTTATATAATACCATTTTTCTTAAATTAAGTTATATTCCTAACCTTATATTTTAACTCTTTTAGAGGGTCTTTCATCTCGTTTTTCCACTTCTTTGTTTTGTAATCTTAATTTATTTCCTTTCTTTTAATCTTCTGGTCAGATTCTATGTTGAACGTTTATTACCGTCACGTTATCTCTCTTGTCTCTCTTTTGTCGTTTTACATAATCAATAGATAACGACGTATTGTCCAAGGAGTTTGTAAGCCACCGAATTTGTTGTTATTAGTGATAGAGGACACTAAAGACACCCTGTCCTTAAGTCTGCCCCGAACCACCCCTGACAAATAGACACGAGGTGTTACAGACCCAGAGTGGACCTTCCGAGGTCCTGATCTCTGACCTTAGTAGACTCCCGAGTAAGTATATAGATCACCAACCACAACCGACAACTGACTTCCGGATCGACCCCGGTAGTTGACCATATGGGTACACCGAATCCGAAAGAGTGTTACATCACCGATCTAAGGTTATTCATAACCCTCTTTATCTCTCCCTTTCATTCCAGGTCCGTCTTTAGTATAAAGGAAAATACTGGATGGGAACCTTCTTCTCGTCACAATGAAGAGGGTATAAGATAACCAACTCCGTCAAATGTTTACGGGTGGGTACAAGTTTTCCTTTCTTATGTCTGTGATGGTAAGGAACCTCCTTACAGTTCCAGTGTAACATTCTACTCATATACTCTGTCCTCTGTATAACCGTACCAGTAGAAACCTTTTACGTTAGAAGGTATCTTCTTTTTGAAGTTTCGTTATAGTCTTATATTCTTTTGAAAGGTCTTGACTTCCTATACTCAAAGGTTGAACTTTCCGTGGTAACGTACGGGTTATATTACTTTCTTTTATCTTTGTATGATTCAGTAGAGTAAATCTTTAAAATCTTGTAACTCTAGTTTCCCTTCTAGGATTTTCAAAGACAATCAAAAGAGTGACGGGATGTGGAAAAGAAAAGAAAGAAGGAAAAAAAAAAGGAAAAACTGAAATTTGAACAATAAGAGATAACCTCATATCGGTTAATTGTTATAACACTATTAAAGTCCACTTATCGCTTCCCTGAGTCGGTATGTATAGGTAAGAGAGGGTTTGAGGGAAGATAGGTGCGACGGCGTATTGTAGGTCGTCTTGAGGTACACGATACGTAGAAAAGAAAAACCTTGGAAGGTGACGGGGTGACACCTCTGTTAGATAGTGGTGAGTTATGAAGAAGGGGATGGAGTCCTCTCCCACGGAGGAGGTCCAGTTAGCTCCACAGACCAACCAAGTCCTTACTTATGTAAATTATTTGTTTCGGTTCGGGCCGAGAAAAAGTCCCTGACAATGTCTATAACCAAGACTTTCCCGGAGAAGACTCTAACATTCGTGGTCCCTGTGATATTCGGATCTCGACGGTCCCCGACAGAAACGTCGGTTCACACTCTCCGGGTGAACTCTTACTTCGGTTGTGTTCCCTTCATTTCGGTTCTCTACCTTTCTCTTTCTCTCTTAACTTTGCTATAACAAACTCACGGACCTTGATCGAGATCGGAACTGGTAAGTTCCAATACATTCGGTTGGTTAGGAGCAAAAAACATATTCGAGTAAACCCTATTTAAAGACAGTGGATTTTGGTTCTTATAACTGATTAAGTCGTTAAGTAATGTAACCATAAAGTCTCCTCTTATTGGTATACTCTGTCATTAGTGGTCTTATACGATTGAAACAGTCAAAGGGTTCCCATCCAAGGTTATCATCGTTCGTAAGGATCATGTGAGTTTTTTAAGTTCATTGTTGATACTTCTAAAAGAGGGGTCTAAATGAGTGTAAAGTTACTCTAGAAAATTCCCTCATCTTTCTAGAATAGGTGGATAGTTCAATAAAACATGGACATTAAGTAGTAATCACACAACAACCACATTTTTGAATTAAAATGTTTCTGTCACAATAGAAGTATTTACTGTATATAGAATTTACACTCGAGATTCTATATACCATACTGACTTCTGTACTGTTTTCAAATATTAAGACTAGACGATTCAAAGTGTTTAGGAAACCTTAGAGAATTTGAAAGGTTTGTCATAAAAAATTAACAAGATTAAAGGATAAGTATCAGACATATATACATAAGAGGAGTCCCATATAAAAGTCTTAATGTTTCTTTTTAGAAAAATTTATGACGATATTTGTTATTCAAATACACCCTGAGTCTAATCACACTCCAAAATTAAACAAAAAAAAAAGAAAACCTTTAACTTATGTACGTAAAAAGAAAGGTCTTTCCTCCTTCCTTCTACTTTTTCTCCCTCCCTCCCTTTCTTTCCTTTTCGTTTCTCTTCTCTTTCTTATTCAAGCTTAACTTAATAAACAATTAATACTCATATTAACGATTAAATTCCCACGTTTTTATGTTCCGTCTTCTAAAAATGTATTAATATTCAGATAGTACGGTCCAAGGGTTTGACTACACAAGATTCGACCCATATTTGTTTAACATTGAGTCCTCACACATAAAAGGGTGATGTCATAGAGTCTTCCTTTCCTTCAAAAGTTTTAGTCTATCGAAATGGAAACGTCAAATTACAGTATGTCAACGGTCTTACTTCTTAGTTCATTTGGTAGATAATGATCTATATAGAGTTCAGTAAAATTTACCTAAATCTCGGCAGTTTTGTGAACTAGGTCTAAAAACCGAAACGAATAGAAAATTTGTACAATGAGTGGTACCTTCTATGTCTCAGTTAATCCTAAAAATCCCCTCATCTTCTGATTTATGAGTTTAGTGAAACTAAGAAACCTTAACTGAAAGTTTTTTTAATTTTATGTGCTTTAATAACCGAAGACAGAGGTAAAGAATCTATTTTTCTTTCCATAAAATCTCGTGTTAAAAGGCTACCAAGAATGTCCTT
This sequence comes from Capra ibex, assembly GCA_006410555.1. Taxonomy (NCBI): domain Eukaryota; kingdom Metazoa; phylum Chordata; class Mammalia; order Artiodactyla; family Bovidae; genus Capra; species Capra ibex. The sequence continues at coordinate 82,858 of SJYO01036558.1, read as the reverse complement.
GACCTGCCAACAAAACAGAGTCTGTGTCTTTACTGTATATATATAGAATTTACACTCGAGATTCTATATACCATACCGACTTCTATACTGTTTTTGAATATTAAGACTAGACGATTTAAAGTGTTTAGACGAATTTATAAAGTATATAAAATAGTGTGAACTAACAGTGTTTTAGGACCCACCACTCATGATAATAACAAACGTAAACTCTTTTCTCCTTTATCTTCGTAGCTCAATAATTCATTGAACGGTCTCCGGACTGTCGATCATTCGTCTCCTTAGTCCTAAACTTGGAGGTCGTGATGTCAGAATGTCAGAATTGATGGTGAGAGATCAAGGATGTTGATCTTGATCAAAATTTTACGGGGGGACCTTCATCGATTGGTCAAACCTTTTTTGGAATCAAACAGAACAAATTGTCTTTTGGTGTATTATATGTTCAACCTTTATGGTCGGTGTATTATTTTATTTTATAGAAAGATAAACTATTTATAGATAAGTCTAATTTAGTAATAATATATTTTATGTCTCTTTAAAGTAACAATATTTATAGGTTAAGTACTCTTATTCTTTTGTAGACTTAGATTAATTAGTACTATTTGAAACATAAAAGTATAAGTTTTTCGTTAGTTTAAATGAGACAGGTTTTAGTCGATTCTCACTTAATACCATTAAGTACGTATAATCGAATAGTGTTGCGTTTTGTCGTTCGTAGCAAGGGACGGAAATAAAGATAAAATATTTTCGTTACTTACGTTTGTCATTAGGTGGTTGTTTTTTAGGTTTCTGTTCTCCGGTGTCTGGGAGAGGAAAGAGTGACAAAGGGTTGTCCTTTAGGTGGAGAGTTTTCGTTAGGGAAAAACGATAAAGAGAGAAATCGAGAAACCTTCATACTTACTATACGAATCTGTAGATAAAGGACTAAACATAGACGACTGCGGGACTATCGGGACTATACTTTCTTCGTGCATTAAATGTTGTAGGAAGACCGGGAGAGAGTAGAAGGACTAACAACTAGAAACAATAAAAATCAAGAGAGAGACCAATGGAACCATTGAAATTTATAACATGAATTTCGAGATAAAGATCAAGATAGTTGAAAACTATCATAGAGAACCTGTCTTACGTTTATATTTATTGTAGCTGTCATATCCTCCACCTTACACCTGTCCCGGTCGGAGAAACCGTACGTTGGACACGTCAGATGTGTCTCGGAGCGTGGTTCTTCTTGATTCGTGAACCAAATTATGAGACGACAGTAACAGAACTTTAAGAATTCTATAATTTCTTTTAGGAGTTTTACCTTTTTCTACGGAACAAGTACCAGTTCACTAGGTATTAAGTCACATTAAGGTTGAGTTTAGGATCGTTTAAAAAATTTCCTTAAGTTGTCCACGTAAGAAATTTTACATGCACGAGTTCTTATAGGTTCCAAACGGAAACGATATAGTCTACAGTTTTCCATGATATTTCGTTTTAATTATATTATAACCATATCCGGATTTCTTGACTTTTACTTTGTCTTATCCCATACCTCTTTATTTGGGTATTTATATATTTTTACTATACACGATCTTTACCATGATATTTTTATTCTATCTAATAAGTTGTTTACTACGACGTTGTTGACCAACAGACTGGTATCCGGTATGAGTTTTTAGTCAACGATCACCTAATTTTGAAATTATACTTTTTTGTTTTAAAAATTTTTAAATCATGTTATATCATCCCATAAAGATATTCGAGTTTCATTCCTCTATAAAGAATTTATTCTGTGTCTTTTGTTACTGTTTCTTTTATAACTATTTAAACTGAGGTACTTTTAATAATTGAACAAACAGTTTTTTCTTTCATTTTTCATTATTTGTCCCTCTTCTATACATGTTGTATAGACCTTATGTATTTCTTAAGAATGTTTAGTTTTTCTTTCCTGTTTGTTGGTTAATCTTTGACCCGTTTCTGAACTTGACTGTAAAGTATCTTTTCTTTTTACTTACCGTGTATTGGTACATTTTTCTACAAGTTTGTATAATTATTAGTCTCTTTATATATATTTAATATAGTACTAATCTGTAATAAATTATAGGTGATCCAACGGTTTTCCTCATCCGTTACCGTGGGAAGAGGTCATGAGAACGGATTTTTAGGGTACCTGCTCCCTCGGACCACCCGACGTCAGGTACCCCAGCGATGCTCAGCCTGTGCTGACTCGCTTAAATGAAAGTGAAAAGTGAAATTACGTGACCTCTTCCTTTACCGTTGGGTGAGGTCACAAGAACGGACCTCTTAGGGTCCCTGCCCCCTCGGTCCACCCGACGGCAGATACCCCAGCGTGTCTCAGTCTGTGTTGACTTCGCTGAATCGTCGTCGTCGTCGTCGTCGTCGTCGTCGTCGTCCAACGGTTTTTAATTGTTCAGACCAGTATGATTTACAAACAGTCCTATGTCTAGTGACCCTTGAAGACCACCCTCATATCTGTCCATATTTGTAAAACCTTTTCTCAAACGTAATACAATATTTCAAATTGTAAGTATATAAGACATTCCGTCGTTAAGGTGAGGAACCCTATATCGGATGTATATATATTTACCGTTGGGTGAGGTCATAAGAACGGACCTCTTAGGGTCCCTGTCTCCTCGGACACCCGACGACAGACACCCCAGTACGTCTCAGCCTGTGTTGACTTCGCTGAGTCGTCATCGTCGTACATACATACGTATATGTATATATACGTATATACAAATACAAGAACGTATACAAGTGGTACTAATATGTGTCAATTATTGTCGTTTGTTATTTTTACTTTTTTTTTTGAGATCGTTGTCCACTTACTTCTGTTTACTAACATTTAAATCTGTTACCTTACAATATGTCGTCTCTTTTATTTAAGTGATATTGATGTTCGTTGTACTTATTTAGAATATTTGTGTTGTCACGAAAATTTTTTTTTTCGTTCAGTGTTCTGATAAAATCATAAAGTAAAAGTATTTCGAGTTTTTGTTTGTCCATAAACACAGTTGTGTTTTTGTATTAGGGTTCATTATCAATTGAGACCCCCTTTTGAACTTCTGTCCTCTCCCTTCCTCGTTCGTGTATCCACAAAGGTCAAGCAAAAAGTGACTCTGATGGAGTTATAATTAACTCCTAGAGTCAAATTGAGAGGTACAGTACGTCAGCGTACCTGAATAGAGGGCAGACCGGTGTCAGTGACATAAGATTTGGAAAACAATGACTACAACCGTCTTACTGTGGTATCCGAGTTGAAGTCGAGGTCGAGTGGGGAGACCAAAAGTCGAGATGAACCAAATAAGAAACCCTTGACGGGAATGAAAGAGAACTCGAGTCCATTCGAAAACTGTCCTACAAACACTTTCAAATAGGTTGTAACAGACCACCTAAAACGGTACCATATAGAATTTAGTGAAAACGTTAGAGAAATTACTTTAACTAGAAGGGGTCAAAAGGTGTTTATGAAACCAGTTAAAACCAGTGGTGTATGATTTTTCTTTAGTCACTAGGGAGTCAAAAGTCTAGACGACGGTTTGTGTACATACATTATGACTGTATGAAGAAAGTCATGTTTAATGTGTGTTCAAATACAGAGGAAAGACGAATGATTACAATTCCTAAAGACAAAAAAGATAAAAAAAGGGGAATCAGATCGTTTCTTATTCATGAAAGTTTCTTATTGGTAAAAACAAAGGGTTGAATAATTACGATCGAAAATAAAAAGAATTAATGGAAGAGGATCAAGAAGACCAAATAAAGTAACAGAAAGGGGTTATAAAAATAAAAATAAAAAAACCAAAAATAAAAATTTTAAAATTTTAGAAATTAAGAATGTACGCAAGGGTTTGTACGGGTTATAAAAATTTATTCGTGAATCAAATGAAAAGTACCAGGAAAATTTTTACGTCTATAAATCCCGTACTTAAAATGAGACTCTTATATATAAAACTATGTATAACGTGTAACAAAAGATTTATCAAAAGTTAAAAAAAGAAACTAGGTTTCTAATAAACCTTTAGACTCTCCAAAAACTATAGGTTTATCTAATCAGAAATATAATAAATAAAGTTTACAATAAATTTAAAATAATGACTCATATTAGATATTTCCTTGATGAAAATAAAAATTTAAATAAATAAAAAAATGAAATAAAATGAAATGTTATAACATAACCAAAACGGTATGTAGTTGTACTTAGGCGGTGTCCACATGTGCACAAGGGTTAGGACTTGGGGGGAGGGTTACATATTATAGTATATTCCTTGATGAAAATTATAAGACAAAGTGAAGACAAAAACCTGGTTCAGTACTAACCGTCATATATATAGGGGAATAAGGGGGACGAGAAACGGGAGTGTTTTATGATATGAATAGTTATGTGTATATCGATGATTGTTCAAATAATTAATATAATAAGTTCAGGTGATACATAGTCTGTCCTTAATACAAGTCGACGATCTTTCTCCTAGTCGTACTGTCATCGAATTTGTTCCATGACCAAAAGAGAGACGGAGAGAAGGTGTGTGTGTGTGTGTGTGTGTGTGTGTGTGTGTGTGTGTGTGTCTCATTTAAAGTCGAGTCCCGACTATACCGTAGAGATACTACAATAATTACAAGACCCAAAGAAAAGAGAAAGATGAAACGTTAAAAATCACGGTGTTAAGTAGGAGTTTCAACGAAGTACCGGTTTTCTCCCGACCATCAAAGTTGGTAGCGTAGGTTATAAGGTCCGTCTTCCCCCTTTCCTTCCCCGTTTTTTCTAGAATATTAATTCAGTAGGAAGGAATTTCTCGAAAGGATCTTGGGGGTAGGTTACTAAGGACAAATATCCAATCACCGGTTGGGATGAAATACATAAATCAACGATACAACAAAGGACGTATATCGAGATACAAATGCAAATAATATCGGAGCGGGGAATATTAATGTATTACAGGAAGAAACAGGAGAAACCACGAGAATTAAAATTTAGGGAGGATATAAGAAAAATAAACACAAACGGATTATAAAAAACGAGTATGTGAATTAAAGTTAGTAATAGTAAAATTCACACAAAAGTTAGATGATCTGTCAGAGGTATAAAATTTCTCTATTTTTCAGGTAAGTTTATATTGTACTTCAGACTACACGGATTAAGATACGAAACGTATCTCGTAGATCGAAATATAAATAATAAATAAAATGTAACGACAAACGATAAAAAGATTGTGTGTATAAAGAAATGATAAATTTTATTCTATAGTTTACAACAAAGGTAGTTTTACGAGGTAAAGGAAGGGGTAAAACGGGGTAAGATCCTTTAACTTTGTAAATCTTATGAAAGTGACATGGGAGAAGACGGATAAGAGTATTTCCGGAAATAAAGAAGAGTGGAGGGTCGAAAGCTACATCGGGGATGTAAAATACGATCTTGTTAAGTTATAGGTAAACTTGTTTTTCAACTTCAAGTTGAGTATAGAGGGTGGAATGTGTTTTCAATTTAACTTCATCTACTATTTCGATTTGGATTTTCAAGTTTCATATTTTTAAGATCTTCTATTGTCTCCTGTTTTCAAAACGGTGGAACCACATTCGTTTCTAACAAGAAATCCATCCTTTGTGTTTCGTGTTAGATATTTCTTATTTATTTAACCTGAACTAGCGTTAATTTTTACTGACGAGAAGTTTTCTACATAATTTTCTCACTTTTCTGGTCGATGTGTAGATCGTTTCCTATACATAGGTCCTGTTATACTCTTTATTTGTTGGATAAAAATTTTGTCCCTTTTCTAAAATCTCGTCAAATGTGTGTTTTTTCTATATGTTCGATTATTATTTGTATACTTGAACTAATGAATAGTCAAGTCAAGTCAAGTCAGTGAGTCAGCACAGGCTGAGAAACGTTGGGGCACTTAGCGTTGTCCGGTCCGGAGGGACAGGTAGTGGTTGAGGGCCTCAAGTGAGTTTGACTGTAGGTAGTTCAGGCACTACGGTAGGTCGGTAGAGTAGGAGACAGCATGGGAAGAGGAGGACGGGAGTTAGGGAGGGTCGTAGTCTCAGAAAAGGTTACTCAGTTGAGAAGCGTACTCCACGGGTTTCATAACCTCAAAGTCGAAATCGTAGTAAGGAAGGTTTCTTTAGGGTCCCGACTAGAGGAAGTCTTACCTGACCAACCTAGAGGAACGTCAGGTTCCCTGAGAGTTCTCAGAAGAGGTTGTGGTGTCAAGTTTGTGTAGTTNNGAAGCCGCGAGTCGGAAGAAGTGTCAGGTTGAGAGTGTAGGTATGTACTGATGACCTTTTTGGTATCGGAACTGATCTGTCTGGAATCAGCCGTTTCATTACAGAGACGAAAACTTATACGATGGATCCAACCAGTATTGAAAAGAAGGTTCCTCATTCGTAGAAAATTAAAGTATCGACGTTAGTGGTAGACGTCACTAAAACCTCGGAGGGTTTTATTTCAGTCGGTGACAAAGGTGACAAAGGGGTAGATAAAGGGTACTTCACTACCCTGGCCGACGGTACTAGAAGTAAAAGACCTACAACTCGAAATTCGGTTGAAAAAGTGAGAGGAGAAAGTGAAAGTAGTTCTCCGAGAAATCAAGGAGAAGTGAAAGACGGTATTCCCACCACAGTAGACGTATAGACTCCAATAACTATAAAGAGGACCGTTAGAACTAAGGTCGAACACAAAGAAGGTCGGGTCACAAAGAGTACTACATTTTTACCGTTGGGTGAGGTCATAAGAACGGACCTTTTAGGGTACCTACCTCCTCGGACCACACGATGTCAAGTACCCCAGTGTCTCACCCTGTGCTGACTCGCTGAAGTGAGTGAGTGAGTGAGTGAGACGTATATTCAATTTATTCGTCCCACTGTTATATGTCGGAACTGCATGAGGAAAAGGATAAACCTTGGTCAGACAACAAGGTACAGGTCAAGATTGACAACGAAGGACTGGACGTATGTCTAAAGAGTTCTCCGTCCAGTCCACCAGACCATAAGAGTAGAGAAAGTCTTAAAAGGTGTTAAATAACACTAAGTGTGTCAGTTTCCGAAACCGTATCAGTTATTTCATCTTCATCTACAAAAAGACCTTGAGAGAACGAAAAAGGTACTAGGTCGTCTACAACCGTTAAACTAGAGACTAAGGAGACGGAAAAGATTTTGGTCGAACTTATAGTCCTTCAAGTACCAAGTGCATAACGACTTCGGACCGAACTTCTTAATTATGTTTAATTTTGGGTTTACACTATAGTGAAGTGTGGATAATCTTACAGATAAAAAAAATTCATTGTTATGGTCTACGACCGTTTTTACCGACTCGTTGTACGTAAGGACTATCTCTTCGTTTTATCGTGTCGGTAAAAACTTTTGTCCAACCGTTAAAGAATATTTCGTGTGTGAACGGAATACTAGATCGTTAGGGTAAGGAACCATAAATGAAGTCTCTTTATTTTTTGACATACGTATGTTTATAGAGGTACGTTTACAAATATAGTACAAATGTATGTTAGAGGGTTTTGTCCTTTGTTAAATTTACCGGAGGTTTTTTCACTTACCTATTTCTTTGACCATGTGCACGTATACCCTGAAAGGACCACCGAATCACCATTCCTTAAACGGACGGTTACGTCCTCTACACCCAAGCTAGGGACCCAGTCCGTACCTCTTTCTTTATTGTTGGGTGAGGTCATAAGAAAGGACCTTTTAGGGTACCTGTCTCCTCGGACCACCCGATATGAGGTATCCTAACGTGTCTCAGTCTGTTGTTGTACACGTGTACACGTATTACATTATAATGAGTAGTTATGTTTCAATACCTGATCATGATTATGTACGTTAAAGTTTACATAAAACGATTCACGTTTTTAAGTCTGAGTTTTCCGATGTATGTATAACATACTCAGGTAATTGTACTGTGAGACCTTTCCCTTTTTGAAATCCCTTTCTTTTGTATAGTCTCACCAACGGTCCCCGACCCACACTCTCCGTCTCCAATGCCAATATGTTGACATTGGTAAACAGTTTTAATATTTTTCTTGGTATGTGATTTTTCTCATTCAACATAAAATACATTTCATGTAAGTTTTGATTTTTGTTAGGTTTCTTTTTTTTTATTAGGTTAAGACGTGAGATACTACCGGAGTATTAGTTGTGTCACTATTTCGTGTTTCAAATAAGGAAGGTTCACTAGATTACTTATGTTGGGTATTTGAGTTCATACCCTACGCCAAAACGGTTTTGGTATCGTTCGGTTGATCCCTAACTTTAAGATAAGTTTGAACCCACCCTGGTCCCGGTCATTACATAAGAAGTCGTTAAATTGACGAACTCTAATTGAGAAAAGATTACCTCTACCTTTACCGTTGGGTGAGGTCACAAGAACGGACCTCTTAGGGTCCCTGTCCCCTCGGACCACCCGACGGTAGATACCCCAGCGTGTCTCAGCCTGTCCTGACTTCGCTGAATCGTCGTCGTCGTCGTCGTCGTCACCGGACATTAGGTCGTGAAGAGTAAAACGTACAGGTTAGTCGTGGACGACAGTCGTCGTTTGACTGAAACCCCCGTTACGAGTCAGTTCGAACCGAGGGGTCTCAAGTCAAAAGACTTGTCACAAAAGGGGCTTAAGATGTAGAAGGGACACGGGTTCGACTCAGAGAAGAGACCCGAGACTTTGACTCCTCGTCGAAGAGAAGGTGGTCCAGAATATACTGAAGGAACCGGAAAGACTAAGTACTGTAGAAAGTGGTACCGACACGTTCGTTCTCCTCGAGTAACACTGGACCGTCCCACCCTTTCACCCTCAAGAGTCTAGAGGACGCCCTAAAGGAGGAGAATGAGAGGAGAGGGTACGTGGGTAACGATCTTGAGGATACCGTGGTACTTGTGTTATCTAGTGGTAGGACAGGGTAGGACAGGTAAATTGTGACGAGGGTAGAAAATGTTACACACGAAGGGTGGAAGATAATTTCCTTATCAGGTTTAAGAGATGAGTGGTCGAGTCTATAGAGTCGGAGTTCAGTTCTACAACTTTGTAAGCTTCTCCTTTTTTCGTTTTCTTTTCCTTTGTTTGATAAGAAAAGGGTTCTGACGTCGAAATCTCTCCTTGACAAGTTATTGTCGATACACCCAAATAGATGTTGTTGGTGGAGGAAGGAGGGTTGCAATCAACGGACGACGAGGTCGTCCTGGTAGAAGAGGGAATTTATTTCAGTACAGACTTGATTTGATTTCACGAAACAAAATTTTCCAATATGAATAAAATTGGTAAATCCATTTAACAGACTTTCGGTAAAGTCAAGTCATATGAAGCGTGTCTATTAGTACATGTATGACCTTGAATCACTAGTTAACGAGTCCAGATAATTTTCAGGTTTGTAACAGACCAGATGAACGGGTTTTAAGTACGTATGTGAGTAAACAGAAACTTCTTTTTACAGTCTTTGAAAAACAAACATGATAATCGGTTACCTTCGAAATACAGAATAAGTCTACATGTATAAACCCGTCCCCCACCTCCCAGTGTAAGGTACTTCTTTTATTAAAGACTTAAGAACAGGAGACTGGTAGCTAATTTTTGTTTTCTTAAGTGAGTGTATTTAGTGTCTCGAGTTTATCAGGTTGACGGAAATTTCTTAAGAAAGTTTCTTCCTTAAGAAGATTGTTTGAAGATTGTTTTAAAGAAAAATTGAACTTAGAGTAAAGGAGGAATCGGTTAAAACGTCCCTTTCAGTTATTTTCGTTTTTAAAATTTAGAGATAACTATAATGATAATAAGGAAGGATATAAATTTGGAAGTCTATAACTGAATTTAGGGGAACAAAGTATTAGAGACATGAAACGTGGTAAAAACGTTCTCAATCGAGGTACTTTCAATTTCGAAATAGTAGAGACGACAGTGGTGAAAGATGAAGATTTTCGGGACCAGCGATAGTTTGGGACAGACTTTTCAGTCAAATTGACAAGTAAACAATCCCAGAGTTCCACCAGGAGTTCTATAGGAAGTAAAGTATATCCTTAACCCCGTAGGTTGACTCTATGAACAAGTCCGGAGACGGACTTGTAGTTCGAAAGGAGGGGAAGTCCCAAGGTTGAGAGAAAAACGACAATTATCTTTATTTTATTTGGTTTTGTTTGTTTGTTTTTATCTCCCGTCGTTACATTAAATGATAGGACAAGAGTCTTGTCCTCTCTTAAGCTTAATAAACCATTTGTCGTGATTGCCGATGGTGTCATGTCCTCGACTACATCGGATTTAACGGGACCGAAAAGGGACCGGAGATACAAGGTACACACCCGCGTCAGATGTCACCGTAACAGGTACGTCCGTCCCAAGGGGCTAGTCCTTTCATCGACCGATCAAAGAGGTGGTGTCGGGAAGATCAGAGTTTGAGTACAGTTGAAGACCTGTTGAACATATTAGACGAAAGGAAATTCCTTTACAACTATTTGTTGCTCGAGAACACCCAGAACTGACCCCAAACCCTGGACAATCCTCGTGTCAGTCACGGGACCACAGGGACCGGTTATGAAGTAGGAGGTCGAAAGACCACAGGACCTGTCGGATAGAGGGGAACCACTGAGAAGGGTAGTGGGTGAATCCTCAAACCACTGGAGGAAGTTAGATACCTAAGACCAGTGGGAGAGTAAAGAAATGACACCTGAGATCAGGTGGACAAGGAAATAGAGGAGGATCTTAAAGACAATTAAACGTGTATTTTAGAGAATTTAGAGAGGAGGTTGAGACAGGAAGAAAAGAGAGTACTAAAGGTAGTGAGAGATAAAAACACACAAAACTCAACTACAAGATCCGGTGTTTAAACCTGGAGTTGTCCCTGACGAGAGAGGGTACTAAGTGACCGGAATACTACATCAACCCTTTAGTTGAACGTCTCGAAGTCTGAAGAAAAATTAGATGAGAACTCAGTGGAGTTTTCGAGATCAATAAAAGATAAGCTCAGCAGGACACAGGAAGGTCGTCCAACGACTGACCCTACGTAGGAATACCTAGAAGGAGAGACCGACGATCCGGGGACCCGACCATCAATAAAATGACAACAACAGGGGAGAAACTCCGACTCAAGACCTAAAATCTCTCGTATTTCAACTTAGTCAGGAGACCCACTTCCGTCCATTTTTTCTGAGTCAGGGGTCCAGTTCTTAAACCTTCGTCTGTCTAAAGGTCACGGGACGTTCGTCGGTGACTTCAGACGGAAACCGAGTTTAGTGGTCGAAGAGGGTCGTACCTCTCACAGGAGGGGGAGTCTGGTATCGAACACGTACGACCAGAGGTTCGTAAAGATGTCGGGTACCTCTTCTTTCAGGGTAAGGTTAAGAGAGGTGACCTCGAAGGTCTCAGGTTTCGAAGTAAACGTGGGTAATCGACCTCCAGAGTCGTAGACAAACGGAGTTCTCTTCGTCTCTCTGTATACTAGGTCGTTAGGGTGAGGACCCGTATATGACTCTCTTTTCGTATTAAACTTTTCTATGTACGTGGAGTTACAAGTAACGTCACTACAAATATTATCGGTTCTGTACCTTCGTTGGATTTACAAGTGTCTGTCTCCTTACCTATTTCTTCCATACCATGTATATATGTTGCCTTATGATGAGTCGGTAATTTTTCTTACTTTTTCTTTTTTTTTACTTTATTACAGCAAAAGTTGTTACACCTGCCTGGATCTCTAATAAAACGATTCATTTCATTCAGTCTGTCTCTTTCTATCTATAGTATATTATAGTGAATATACACCTTATAATTTTTAATATGTTTACTTGAATAAATGTTTTGTCTTTGTCTGAGTGTCTAAATCTTTTGTTTGACTACCAGTGACTTCCCCTTTTCCCCCACCCCTTCCTATTTAATCCATAAACCCTAATTGTACGTATGTGATGATACGTATTCTCTATTAGTTGTTCCTGGTCATTAACATGTCGTGTCCATTGAGATTTTTGTCAGACATCAATAGATGTACTCTTTTCTTTGACTTTTTCTTACCTATATAGTTGTACGTATACATTTTGACTTAGTGAAACGATATGTGGACTTTGATTGTGTTACAATATTTAGTCGATACACACACAATCAGCACAGGTTGAGAAACATCGGGGTACCTGACATCGGACGGTCCGAGGAGACAGGTACTTTAAAAGGTCCGTTCTTATGACTTCACCCAACGGTAAGGGAAGAGACTCCCTAGAAGGTTGGGTCCCTAGCTTGAGTCCAGAAGGTGTAACATTCACCTAAGAAATGACTGACTCGGTGGTCCCTTCGGGTATTTAGTTGATATGAGGTTATATTTTATTTTTAATTTAAATTTTTTCTCTTCTTCTCTCTAACCTTGATCCTAGATATACAGGTTTCCGAGAGAGAGGTGAGGGTCCTGAAACATTGAGGTGATCATAATCCCTTACATAGTAAAATTCGACGTTTAACTGAAATGTAATTTTTTGAGACGGGTTAAAAGACGATCCAAATAACGTTCGTGATGTCTTTAAGTACTATTTCTTCGGGGACGAAAATGTTTGATGTTCTAAACATTGTAAAAACCAAAAGAAGTGTCAGAATAGTGTTCTGGACAGTCACTAGTCTAAATGTGGTCGGGGTTTGGGACCACGACTTCTTAATTAAAGAGGACTTATTAGTCAACCAGTAAAAGGTACTTATTATTGTCACACAAATTGTACATCGAACAATATAAGAAAGAATGTTCCGTTCTAATGGTAAATAACCCCTTTCATTGTAAAAAGTTCCTGTGTAGAAAGTTCGGTTTCACTAAAAGTAAAGGAAAAAATAGTATAACATAAACCAGTCGTAGGGATTCAGTCTAAAGTGTGTGATTTTCTTGGGTCGTTTATCGTTAGTCAAGATATCACAAAAATAAGATATCACTCCGGAATGTTTTACGTAAGAGTGTATTTGACACTAAGAGTCCAGTGTAGTTGGTTCCACAGTTTTCTCTCAGGGTTACAGTCAACATATAATCACACTGAGACTGGTACGAGGACATGTTAAGACTCTTTTAGAACCGGAGAAGTCGAAGAGTTTTTATGAAGACCACTTAGAGACTGACACGGAGTAGACTAGAGAATCTTGATCGGAAGAACCGAGGACGACGACGATAACGACGATTCAGCGGAGTCAGCACAGGCTGAGACACGTTGGGGTCTCTGCCGTCGAGTGGTCCGAGGGGACAGGGACCCTAAGAAGTCCGTTCTTATGACCTCACCCAACGGTAAAGGAAGAGGTTACGTACTTTCACTTTTCAGTTTCACTTCAGCGAGTCAGTACAGACTGAGAAGCGTTGGGGTACCTGACGTCGGATGGTCCGAGGAGGTAGGTACCCTAAAAGGTCCGTTCTCTTGACCTCACCCCACGGTAACGGAAGAAGAACCGAGGACTCCGTAAAATATAAAGAAAGAGGACATAAATCTAGAGGATAGTAATTTTGATACGATGGTGTCGATTGACCTTTGTACTGATGATTATGGAGACCGGAGGGTAATCCAGTGACTACGAACCCCGGTAACGATTTCTAGGACACTGGTCGTTTGACTTCTATCTTTCGGGTAGTAACGATTGTCTCGGTCTCAATACAGGTAGTGAACTTTTTTAGTACCCGAGTTACATCGACTATGGAAGGTAGGAGTCATCAAGTCGAAATTCTCGAGAAGATGACGAAGTGAAAAAAAAAACCATTACAGAAAAAAAAACGTAAATAATACAAAAATAATCTTATAATCCCGAAGGCACCACCGAGTCTACCATTTCTTAGACGGACATTTCGTCCTCTGGGTGTAAGTTAGAGACCCAGCCCTTCTAGGGGACCTCTTGTTTTACCGTTGGGTGAGGTCATAAGAACGGACCTCTTAGGGTACCTGTCTCTTCGGACCGTCCAATGTCAGGTACCGAAATGTTTCTCGACCTGTACTGACTCCCTGATTATAAAAGTGAAAAGTGAAAGAATAACCTCATATTAACGAAATGTTACAACATAATCAAATACTACATGTTGTTACACTTAGTCAATATTCACACGTATATAGAGAACTAGGAGGGAGGATGGTAGTTGGATGGGGAGATCCAGTAGTGTCTCGTGTTTCGACTCGAGGGACACGATATATCGTCGAAAGGTGATCGATCGATAAAATGTGTGTCGTCACATATATACAGTCACGATGAGAGAGTTAAGCAGGGTGGGAGAGGAAGGGAGAGACACAGGTGTACAGGTAAGAGACACAGACACAGAGATAAGGACTGGACGTTTATCAACGTAGTCATGGTAAAAAGAATTAAGGTATGATATAGAATATAGATCTTGAGACCGTACTACGGTCCCCAAGATCTTGGTCCTTTGTTAGACTTACTGATTATGGTGTGATTGTTAGTCAGGACAGGGTACCACCGGAGTCAGGACCTTGGTGTAGACGAACTAGAGAGATGAGGTTTAGATTCAAAAAGGATTATCCGAAACGTAGAGAGTACTTTTTATCTGATTACCGGAAGGAGGGTAGGTAAAAGACCTGTACGTAGTTAAGATCGACACTTTTTATGGAATCCGAGTAAGGTCATGTAGACTTAGGGAGAGTAAGATTGATGTCACCGATGATTCCTACACATTTATGAAGTAAACAGTACATTGTTGAAAAAGGAAGTCGTAAGGGAATTAAAAAGTTACGTAAAAATAAAAAAAAATAAAAGAATTTATATTTAAATAAATAAAATTAACCTCCAATTAATGAAATGTTATAACATAACCAAAACGGTATGTAGTTGTACTTAGACGGTGTCCATATGTGCATAAGTGGTAGGACTTGGGGGAGGGAGGAGGGAGGGGCATGGTAGGGAGACCCAGCAGAGTCACGAGTTACGTAAAAATTATAACTCTATTAAAAGTTGAGTGTTTCGTCAATGTTTCCATTAGATCTCAAGGGTATGTAGGTCAAAGGGGATTCCAATTGTGTAGTGTAGTGGAACTTAAACAGTGTTGATTCTTCGGCTAAAGACGTATGGTTGAAATAAGACTAAAGTGATCGAAAGGGTGATGGAAGGAAAAAGAGAGGGTCCTCGGTTAGGTCTTATGGTGTAACGTAAAACAGTCGTATAGAAAAATTAGAGGAAAACAGACAATTGTAGGGAGTCAGAAAGGAACATGGGACTTAAAAATTTATCAACTTTATAAAAATACAGTCAAGATGTTCTTCTCAGACTCGGGACGAGACAGATATATGTTTTCCCATACCTTTTATAAAGAAGAACAATTAAGACTTTTCCGTCCAAACAGTAATTTCTCTCCTCGCTCTTTCGAGATCTCACAACGAAATATTGTATTGTTAGGGTCTAAGATAAAGACTTCAACCTGAAAGGAGAGTCAAGTCAAGTCAAGTCAAGTCAGTGAGTCAGCACAGGCTGAGAAGCACTGGGGTACTCAGCGTCGTGCGGTCCGGAGGGACAGGTAGTGGTAGAGGGCCTCAAGTGAGTCTGAGTGCAGGTAGTTCAGGCACTACGGTAGGTCGGTAGAGTAGGACCCAGCAGGGGAAGAGGAGGACGGGAGTTAGGGAGGGTCGTAGTCTCAGAAAAGGTTACTCAGTTGAGAAGCGTACTCCACCGGTTTCATGACCTCGAAGTCGAAGTCGTAGTAAGGAAGGTTTCTTTAGGGTCCCGACTAGAGGAAGTCTTACCTGACCAACCTAGAGGAACGTTAGGTTCCCTGAGAGTTCTCAGAAGAGGTTGTGGTGTCAAGTTTGTGTAGTTAAAAAGTCGCGAGTCGGAAGAAATGTCAGGTTGAAAGTGTAGGTATGTACTGGTGTCCTTTTTGGTATCGGAACTGATCTGTCTGGAATCAGCCGTTTCATTACAGAGACGAAAACTTATATGATAGATCCAACCAGTATTGAAAAGAAGGTTCCTCATTCGTAGAAAATTAAAGTACCGACGTCAGTGGTAGACGTCACTAAAACCTCGGGGGGTTTTATTTCAGACTGTGACAAAGGTGACAAAGGGGTAGATAAAGGGTACTTCACTACCTTGGTCTACGGTNCGAAATTCGGTTGAAAAAGTGAGAGGAGAAAGTGAAAGTAGTTCTCCGAAAAATCAAGGAGAAGTGAAAGACGGTATTCCCACCACAGTAGACGTATAGACTCCAATAACTATAAAGAGGACCATTAGAACTAAGGTCGAACACAAAGAAGGTCAGGTCACAAAGAGTACTACATGAGACGTATATTCAATTTATTCGTCCCACTATTATATGTCGGAACTGCATGAGGAAAAAGATAAACCTTGGTCAGACAACTTATCCGTTGGAAAAGTACCTCCGACTCTTGTTTTTAGAGACGTGAAAAATGGGAGTAGCAGATGAGACAGTTGATCGAACGTTGACACTCGGTACCAATGGGGTCGATAATGACAAGATGTCAGCTGTGACGTCTACGTCTCACACCGTGAGCACTGATCGACGTATGGGTTACGGTGAGTGTTAAAAGAGAAGGTTTTCTTCCGGTCAAAACAAATCGTGTCGTTACACAGACCGATTTTTTACAGTTCGAAGTCCGAAGGAAAGTCGAGACGTACCGGTCCATTGTAGTACGATCGGTTACTCTACCTCCGTCTCCAGATGTTCCCGAAGACTCTTTCAATAATAAAAAGACTAAACTTTTGATCTCTCACCCCTTTGTTCGACAACCGTATACGGGACACGTAAGATAAGAAGGGAGAAAAAGGACGTATCTTACATTCGAGTTCTGGACCTCCTCTTCGTCAGTTGGGTGTTCGTACCGTTGTAGTTCCTGTCACTCACACTTCGTCTTCCTCGAGGGTATCGGCGAGGTGGGTTGGACAGAGGTCTGAAAAATAATGTATACTATTACTTTATCTTTATTTTAGAAAATCAATCCAGTTATAAACAATCCAAATTCACTATCTATTAGTTTACATTAGTATGACTATTTGTCTCAGTGTGAACGTTGTACGTGACTGGGTCATGACGTCATGTCATTACCAGTCATTGACGACATTTAGAAGAGACTCTTTACTTCTCCTACTCTTTTTACGGTTCTTTGACCTCTGTCTGTTATAAGGGGTAAAGTTTTTCCTGTGTGTCTGGAGGTTTGAGTCCGTTAAGGGTCGTCTTGAGATTTACACTAACATTGAGTTGTTTGAGTGTGAAGACTTCCTGAAACGAATGACGGAAAGTCCACTTTCAAGTGAATTGAAACCGTTCAATAGTTCAACGTTACTTACTTGGTTCCAGGTAGTATCGAATCTTTATGAAGAGACGGGACTATATTCTCGGTAAGAACCTCATGAGGCAACTACAGTCCTCTTGTTCGATAGTTTACGCGACGAGAAGTCTCACTCCGTCCCAAACATTCAGACACCGACCATTACCGTTTCGTTCGTCTCCTATGTGGGTGTTGGGTCAGGATTGTGTCAACTATGTCGGGAATAACAAACATCTGTGACCAATTCGAGAAGTGTATCTAATAGAGGAAACTACGAGTGTTACGGGGGACACTCGACGTAAGATAAATAATAGGGGTAAAATGTCTATTCCCGAAGGGATCATCGAGTCGACCAGTTCTTAGGTGGACGTTACGTCCTCTGAGGGCAAGCTAAACACCCAACCTTTCTAGGGGACCTCTTCCTTATCCGATGGGTAAGGTCATAAGACCGGACCTCTTAAGGTACCTGACATATCAGGTACCCTAGTATTTCTCAACCTATACTGACTCGTTGAAAGTGAAAGTGATGTCTATTCCTTTGACTTGTGTCTAGTTTATTGAACGGGTTCTTCTGACCGTTTAAGTCTTTTGAGATCGTTAGGTAGGAATCTGACCAAGGGAGACACGTCATGACCCTATGACGATGTTCGGGGTGGAGGTACTTTTCACGGAAAAAGAGTACGAACCAGTGACCATGAGCCTTGAAGTGTCTTAGTTATAAGGGAGGTGTAAAGTGCATTGTATACATCTATTGTTTACCGTCAGTTTCGAGATCGGGAGTAATAAAGTTGTAATTCTGATTAGAAAGGAAGGTAAGAAACTTACCCCATCCACAGTCGTAGTGAAGAAGTAACATTGGTTTAAATGACGACGAAAAGGAGCACAAATAGATAATCTGACTAAAGAACCAAAACGTGGGGTCGAAGGTCGATCCAATCCACGAGGTAGTCAATCTTCACGTATACCGACGTCCAATATCTTTTCGATAGAAACCTTTCGAATTAGTTCATCCCCAAATAAAAAGAGTGTATTTTTCAGACCACCATCCACCAACGACCACTGTCAGGTCACTATGGTGACACTAAAAGAACCGAGGGGAGAGTACCAAAAGGATCGAAAGCCGTGGAGTAGGTGACGGTTCCGTCCGTAATGTCTCCTTCTCCGTTGTAGTCGGTTTAAACAGGGGAAAAGAGTTTTTTTCGTTTTCGAAGGGGTCTTTGAAGGGTCATTGAATACAAATGTAGAAGTCAAGTCAACGAGTCAGTGCAGGGCAAGAAACACTAGGGTACCTGACATCGTGCGGTCCGAAGGGACAGGTAGTGGTTGAGGGTCTTGAACGAGGTTGAGGACAGGTACAAATGTAGAATAAACGTTTCTTTATACAGTGTACCGGTAAGATCGACCCTTCATCCCCCACCTTTACACGTATAAATCTAAAACGTCGGAGATCCCATCCTCTTCCTTTACCGTTGGGTGAGGTCATGAGAACGGATCTCTTAGGACATCTGACTCCTCGGACGGCCCGACGACAGGTACCCCAGCGTGTCTCAACCTGTGCTAACTTCGCTGAATCGTACGTAGGTACGTAACCTCTTCCTTTACCGTTGGCTGAGATTATAAGAACGGACCTCTTAGGGTCCCTGTCTCCTCGGACCAACCGACGAAAGATACCCCAGCGTGTCTCTGTCTGTGTTGACTTCGCTGAATCGTCGTCGTCGTCGTCCCATCTCCGTTCGTCCTCTCTTACTCCGACCCTTACCTTCTCCTCAATCGGTTGGGTCACAAACGGTGTCTAGTTACGAATAAACAAGAATTTCCTATTTCTCTTTTATTACACTAATAGAGAAATACTTCATCCATGACTTGACTGGAACTCGTAATTATGAAGGTGGACACGTCCGAATAACCACTACAAACCTGATACTTGTACTTAGGACTGTGAGTTTGGGGTTCATGTTTTCTTTAAGGTTGGTTTACAAATTATAGTTCGAGACTTCATATCTCGAATCTTTAACTTCACATCTCATTCTCGAATCTTTAACAGTAAGGTTCGGAATTTTGTTCTTTCTGTAACTCCGTTGTCATTTCGTTACTGAAAATAATCTGGATCTCTTGACTGTAGTGGTCCGTTTACCGAACAGGGTTTACACCTCTCTGTCCACTTATGTCTATTAGTGTTGTCTCAAGTCCAATGGACTCCGTCTTCGGTGACCTCGGTTAATAACCATCCTTATGAATTTACGACCAAAACTACTTAACGAACTCCGACTCACCCCGATCGAACTCTCAACTTTTGAGGACGCCCTTAGTTAGAACCCGATTCAGGATATAAAAGTACCGAAAACGGAGACCTTTGGTCGGACGGGAAGGGGGACGGGGGAGCGGGGGGGGGGCGGGGGCGGGGGCGGGGGCGGGGGCGGGGGCGGGGNGGTAACGGTCAGGGGAGATTGGAAAGACATAGTGGATTTCCCTCCCCTTTTTTTTTTTCGATTCTGCCCGAAAACTTCTAGTATCGGGTCCCTGAGTTTGGGTGATTTTTAGACCCTCAATTAGTATTCTACTGTCTTACGTAGGGGAGGGAATGTGGAACGGTGGTGTAGTTGTCCCGAGGTCATATTATCGACTAATCTTGATTTTCTCGACTCTTTGTGTGATACATTCCTCCTCAAGAATCCCTTTGAGTTTCTATTGTTTCCTCTGTTTGTTCCAATGATCTTCTTTGACTTTGTCGACGTCGTTTGTAATTTGTGTCGAGTCGGGGATCAGTCTAATTGTATTCTGGAGTCCAAGTGTACCTTGTAAGTGGTTCTTACCGGGTATTGCTTAGCCTTTATCATCTTTAGTGTGTCCCAGAAGAGAGTCTGGTGTCACTTCAATTACTTCCATCTTTACTTCAAAGATTGTTGCAAAGATTGTTACAAAGATTGTTCAAAGATTGTTACAAAGATTGTTCAAAGATTGTTACAAAGATTGTTCAAAGATTGTTACTTCAATCTTTAGTTACTGTCTTTCTATTGACCCTTTAGGGGTTTATAAACCTCTAATTTGTTGTGTGAAGATTTGTTGTGTACCCATTTTCTTCAAAGTTCTCTTTGAAAATTTATAAAACTTGATTACTTTTTTTACGTTGAATAGTTTTAAATACCCTATATCGTTTTCGTCACCAATTTCCCTCTAAGTATATAATCGTTACTTGTTGACCTTAGACTTTAATTTTTATTTTATAGTGTAGTCGTGGTTTTTTTTACTCTATGATTCCATATTTAGAATGGTTTATACATATCATAGATTTACTCCTTGTGATGTTTTGGAACTACTTTCTTTAGTTTCTTCTAGATTTACGTCTCTGTAAGGTGTAAGTACCTATCCTTCTAAGTAATGACTATTTAACAGTGAAGAAGGGTTGAACAAGATATCTAAGTTCACACTAGAGTTAGTTTTATGTCGGTTCAATAAAACACCTATAACTGTTTGGCTAAGATTTCAAATATACATTTCCGTTTTCTGAGTCTTATCGTTTGATATAACTTCTTGTTTCAATCTCCTGACTGAAATTTTGCATGAAATTTAGTTGTCATTTTTGATTGTGTTGTAACATTTCGTTGATATATGGTTATTTTTAAAACTTTTTCGTTGTCATTAGTTCTGTCACCATAATTACTTTCTTATTTGTATAGTCACTTCACTTGTCTCTGGTCTTAATCTGGGTATGTTTATATCAGTTTACTAGAAAATGTTTCCTCGTTTCCGTTAGTTACTTTTTGATCAGAAAAAAATTTTTTACCACGATTTTAGTAATCTGTAGGTATACGTTTTTTATTCAGATCGGTGTCTGGAATATGGAAAGTGTTTTTCATTGTGTTTACCTAGTGTCTGGATTTACGTTTTGTGTTTTGATATTTGAAGATCTTCCACTGTTTCCGCTTCTAGATCCACTTGAATCCAAACAACTACTGAAAAACCCATGTTATGGTTTTCGTATTAGGTACTTTCTTTCTTAACTAATTCAACCTCAAAAGTTACTTTTTGGAGATGAGACACTTTCTGTCCACTTTCTTTTCTGTTCGGTATTGACCCTTTTTATACACCTTTAGTGCTAGACTATTTTCTCGACCATAGATTTTATATGTTTCCTGATAATTATAAGTGGTTATTCTTTTGTTGGGTTAAATTTTTACTCGCTTTCTAGACTCGAGACCCTGTTGGGTCTCCCTATTCCACCTCTCCGTCCACCCTCCCCCGAAATCCTACTCCCCCTGTGAACATATGGACACCGACTAAGTACAACTATATACCGTTTGTGGTAGTGTTATAGCATTTTATTAATAGGAAGATGATTTTAATTAATTTTTTATTTTTACTCGTTTTCTAGACTTATCTCTGGAAGAGTTTCTTCTATATGTATATTGTTGTTCTCATGTTTTTCTACGAGTTGTAACAATTCAGTTTATGACCTCACCCATCGGAAAGGGAAGAGGTCTCATTAAAGGGTTGGGTCCCTAACTTGGGTCCAGAGGGTGTGACGTCCCGTCTAAGAAATGGTCGACTCGGTGTTCCCTTCGGGTTCTTATGACCTTGCCCATCGGATAGAGAAGAGGTCCCCAAGAAGGACTGGGTCCTTAACTTGGTCCCAGAGTCCGTAAAGTCCGCCTAAGAAATGGTTGACTCGATAGTCCCTTCGGGGATAATCCCTTAACGTTTAATTTTGTTTTATTCTAAGGTGTCGTGTGGGGAATCTTACCGGTTTTAGGTGTTGTGACTATCGTGATTTTCAAACCGACCCGACCACTCCTACACCTCGTTGTCCTTATGAGTAAGTAACGACCATCCTTACGTTTTACCGTATCGGTGAATCCTTCTGTCAAACCACCAAAGAAGGTTTGATTTGTAGGAGAATGGTACCCTAGGTCGTTAGTGTGAAATCCATGACGTAAATGGGTTTACTCAACTTGTGTATTGGTGTGTTTTTACGTGTGTACCTACGAATATCGTCGAGATGAGGGCAGTTTTGAACCTTCGTTAGTTCTACAGAAAGTTATCCGTTTACCTATTTATTCGACACTATGTATGTATGTTGTCTTATAATAAGTTGGGATTGTTCTTTACTCGATAGTTTAGTACTTTCCGTACCTCCTTTGAATTTACGATAGCGATTCACTTTCTTCGGTCACACCTTTTCGAGGTTTGACATACTAAGGGTAAGATACTGTATGGTCTTTACCGTTCATATACCTCTGTCATCTTTCAAGCCACCAACGGATCTCATCCCCCAACTCGACTACTTATGTATACACTTCGTGTCCATTAAAAATCCTACCACCTTGGTAAGAGATACTATGATATTGCCCCCTATGTACTGTAGTAAGTAAACAGTTTTGGGTATGTGATATGTTGGTTACATGTGCACACACAATCAGCGAGTCAACACAGACCGAGAAACGCTGGGGTGCCTGACATCGGACGGTCCGAAGAGACAGGTACACTAAGAGGTCCGTTCTTATGACGTCGCCTGACGGAAAGGGAAGAGGTCTCCTAGAAGGGTTGGGTCCCTAGTGTAGGACCAGAGGACGTAGCGTCCGTCTAAGAAATGACAAACTCGATGTCCCTTCAGGTAAATTTGATTACATACCTGAAGCTAATTATTCTACTTAGTTAAAACCGAGTAACCACTATTGTTTACATGGTGTCATTACGTTATACACTTAGTATCTCCTTTGACCCTCCCTTCATAGTCCCTTCGTTATACCCTTGAGAGAATGATAGACGAGTTACAAAGACATTTAGAATTTGATAAGATTTTGTATTCCTGATACTAAATTAAAAAAAGGATTACAGATCAAGTTTCTTCTACAGTTTCACTTCACTTACTTCTACGTACACAGTTTCTTACACAGTACTTTTTTTCACTCCGAAATCCACCTAGGTTCTCTTATGTATCCTAAAGTTCTCAACCTTTCGCGTTTCCCATAGAGTCAACCCTAACTCCGTCCTTTTTGTAAGTTTTCCGAGTTTAAAACTTCGTCGTCCTTTGTGTCTTAGTTAGTTACGTTTCTGTTGTCCATTGTTAAATTACCTTCGATCCCCGGTTCCGTTCGGATCTCCACGACTTCGGAGTAAGAGTATAACTCATTTACATGTCATCGTCTAAACTCGGTTCGATGTAGGAGTTGTACCTAAGTAAGTAAAGTATTTATAAGTCATCCGTGCACGATACAAGGCTTGTGACACCATCCGTGACCCTTGGTCGTAATTTTTTTTGTTTTTGTTTTTGTTTTTGTTTGAGACAAGAGTGACTCGAATGCAAAGTTACTATCTTTTGTCTTGAATGGACTACAAAAGCTCTGTCGTTTCTTCGGTCATACCGACCTTACCTCTATTTCCTCTATTTTCCACTCTCTGTCTCCTCTATTCACTCCGGTCACTGACTTCCCGTGACTCCGGTCTTACTTATTCCTGAAACCGGAATACGACTCCGTAAATCCCACGTCAACCTTCCAAGACTTATTGTCTCACTGAACTAACTGTGGACTTATCCCAGTTACAGACACGACTCTTGTCTGTCTCCGACTCACTGACGTCCATCTGGTCCCTTTAACAATTTTATTAGGTCCATTTTCTCCTTTTCCTGAACTTGGTACCAAAATCGTCGTGTTCACCACTCTTCATCCAACACCTGAGACTTTTCTAAACGACTACCTAAGTTACGCACTCTCTTTCTCTCAGTCTTACTGACAAAATCCGGACTCGTTAGTGGACCTTCTTCCCCAACGATCACTGTCCCTCTTTCTTATACCCTCATTTTTCAAGTACTCACCCTGACTCGGGTACAGACTTAAGTCGACTCGACAGAACTTTCACCCGTAAAGTTCCTGGATCTCTATTCTCGTTCCGACTCTGACTCTCAATTGACCCTTTCTGGTTCAGTATCATGTATCTCCGTCTTTCCTATCCGTACTTAAGTAAGTAGGTTCTAAAGGATTTTAGTTGGTGGTGAGACTTACACGGTCCCTGCATTTCTGTGGATTCTGTAGAGAGGACGGGTATTCCGTGAGTGACAGGTTGTTTCCTTTGTCTTTACATTTATTCACTACTATCATGTAATTCGTAGTATACACTCGAAAGTTGTAGCTGACTCAGGGAAGATATACGACTCATCACGTCACTCTTTGTCCTCCGTACATGTTTCAGAAATTCTCGTGTTTTCACCAAGAACGTTTCCAAGTATTTCTGTGTGTGTTCCTAAAAGTGGTGTTTCACTGTATTCCCTCAACCGTCATTGGATCTGCGGGTAGTGATCCCTTTAACGTCATTACACCTATATCGAGTTCTTACATCGTAACTCACTTTTGTCACCCTTTATTCTCTAAATGTCAGGTCCTGGTAGAAGTATTCACATTTTCCGTATGTGCTTTGGGGTACAGAATTTACTAGTTCTTAGGTATGGTTTGTATAACGTCAAACACAGATCTTCTTCTTACCCCCACCCATAACTCTTTCTGTTCCTGTTTATTAAATTGGTTTCATTTTGTTATATTCATTCATTTCCCGGAACGTCCCTGACTACTACTGTTGCACGACTCTTAACACCTCGTCTCATTTGAGAGACGTGGACTCTATGTTTATTGTTCGATTACCCTTAGGTCGGCTATTGGGATTACTCTTCTAAAGACCCCCGGTTCTACGACCCTGTGTACTTCCGTACTTTCACGTAGTCTCGAAGTCCCTTGTCGTGGTCCAAATCACAACGAACGTCACCAATACTTCTCGACTATTATAAACTTACGGGCCTCATTTGACTTGTTGTAGGATGTGCACCTTGAATATTATAGGCATAGTTAGACGGGGGGAAATAATATAGCCCCAATTCCGACTACGAGACGAGACGAAGGTAGGTCAGTTGCCACTATCAGAGAAAATCGACGTGACCTTAGAAACGTAGAACACTGCTGAGGTCTTTGGGATCAAGTTGTTTAGTGAGGACAAATACACCGGAGTTCCTTACACCGGAACTAGACTCCGAAAGTACGACCTCGAGGTGGTCTCCGTTCCGTCGACGAGACCGGTCCTCACCCGACCCTTTCCTTGACCTCCGGGTTCCTACGGAGCGTAAGACCCCGTAGACGGACCCCGTCAAGTTGGCGGAGGTGGTTGAGTCACGACGGTCAATTGAGAGTGACCAGTGTAAGGTCCACCTCAGCAAAGGGTCGACACTGGTGGGAAGGGGGTGGGGTGTGACCCAGGACGTGGTGATAGTATCCACATGGATAGGAAGTCTCGGGAATAGTGTCGACGGTGAGGTCTAAAAGAAAAGACTATTAAATACAAGTAGATCCAAGGTTCAAGTCACTTCCACCAGAAAAGAAATGAAAAAGTGAAAAAGAAAGTGGTCACAAAGTGATCGTGCGTCGTTCGGCAGACCGTGTATCAACAACAAATCAACGATTCAGCACAGACTGAGAAACTCTGGGGTACCTGACGCCGGACGGTCCGAGGGGATAGACACCCTAAAGGGTCCGTTCTTATGACCTCGCCCAACGGTAAAAGAAGAGGTGACCGTATACCATCTCCGAGTCATTTGAAGAGTCACCTTATGTTCGGAAGTTTTCCTTTGGCTCCAGCTCCACCTATGTTCGTACCACGTCTTCAGTTTTACACTTTTTAAATCCCAAACAAGATGACACTCCCCATTCGCCCCTCTCGACGTTTCTCCACGTGACCGGGGACATCTGTCCAGTGGAGGCCACGTTCCGCCCGTACACCGTCCGCACTTTGTCATCCCTTTAATTGACATTTGTTTAATTGCTCACAAATCGCGTAAAAAAATTTGCACACAGATTTGCCATACTTTATCTTATCTCCCTTCCCCTCGTGCACCCCGTCTCGACCCAGACTCTTTTCTGTAAAGGTCTCCAGGACTGTGTTAAGTGACGGGGAGGATCCTGTGCCCCGCCGGGTTTTAGAGGACCCCTCCCCTCTCGCAATGAGAGTGGAAGATTCCCAGTGTGTTCGGGCCAGTGGCGACAACGGTGACAATGATCAAATTTCAGAAGCAGTTAGATTAAAAAGTGGAGATAAGACCAGAGGGTGAGGTGGAGGTCGAGGTAATCCGAGACGGGGTGAATTTTTGTGTTTTGTTTTTGGTGGAGGCTGGGTTCGGACAGGTCTAGACCTCTTCACTTGTGTGAACAAGCGATGCCCTCCGGGAAAGTGTGCGGGAACCGAACTGGGGGTCGGGGGTCCTTCCTTGCCCGCGAGTCCTGGCACGGTCCGGCGCGGTTTTCCGCGCTGGAGCCGGTCGCCACGCTGGACAGCGGCGGGAAGGGCGGAAGGGCGGCCGGCGGCTCGGGCGCGTGCGGCTCGGGCACGCGGAGTGCAACGCGGGGCGGGGGGGCCGGGCAGGTCTCGTCGCGCGTCCGCGCGCGAGGACCCGGGCGGTCCCCTTTCTCCCGCCCCGGCTCCCCGGCTTGGGCGCCCCCCTCCCCGCCACAGCCAGTGTACTGCGCCAAAGTGACAAATGTGCGCCTCGCCGGCCTAGGAAGCCGGAGTCAGTCCGCGAGCCGAGGCAAAGCCAAAGTGAAGGCCACTCCCCGACGAAGCCTCGCCCGCCGCTCGGCTTCCGCTCGCGTCCGCCGTCGCCACTGACGCCGCGGCGACGGCCCCCCGCACGCCATCGCGCCGCCGCCGCCGACCCGGAGCTCGCGGGCGTCGGGTGGAGAGCTCCCGCCCAAAGACTTCGCTCGTCCCGCTTGCTCTTCTACCTCCTAGACCACCACCTTCACGCCCCGAGGTTACCGCGAAAGATGTTCCATGAACTGAGGTCCCGTCCGGGGTAGAAGCGGGACGAAAGGGAGGGAAAAGAAGGATCGGAGCCGGCCTCCGTCCGGACCTCGGGAGAAGCGCTCGCGGCGCGGGCCCCGGGCCCCGCGTGAGCCGCCCTACAAGAACCCCTCCCTCCCTTCCTGGCCTGAAGCCCGGAAACCCTTTGGGGAGCTCGGGGTGACGGAGAGGTCACACTCCGGGGTCGCAGACAGCCTTACTCTTCGCTCGTTCCTTTTCTCCCACGGGAAAACCCTCGGCTCGGGGTCGTCCCTCGCGACCCCCACCCGCTCCCGGTTGTCGTCCATTCTCTAGGCCCGCCCTTCGTGGTCATAGGCGCGCTTCACTGCCACTTCCGAATAAAGACAAAAGAATTTATAGGAAAAGGTCACCCTAGGCCCGGACTGCACACCCATCAACGGCTCCTCGCCCCCCGCGAAGGCAGTTCGGCGGAAGACGGAACGTTTCTCCCAAACGCAAGAGGAAACCGAAGAGAAAAGGCCAGGTCGTAACCCTGAAGCCTCTCGAGGTGACAAGACCCGCTCGCCACACTTCTTTCTCATCATTCTTCGACATCAACCATGGTTTAGTGTTACCGTTGACTAATAATCACTGAAGAAAAACACCTAAAGTTTTCTCTAAAATCTGAGTTTTCAAAGTCCTTCTGGGAATGTATAGGCTCATTACCTAACTTCTTCAACCATTAGAACTTACAAACGTGAGGGGGGGGGGGGCAATATTTACACCCTTTAAGACCTTATGTCTACGAAGTCGCAGATTTTTGTAACCGTTGAGACGAATTCTTTTTTTTTTAATTGGGAGGTTTCCGGACCTATATACGGTACTTTGATCCTTTAAATGATTCGCATATAGTAAGGATACCTTAAAAAATTTTCACTCACCTTTACTAACAAAACACGAAGTTCGCGAACTGAATATAAGAGACTCGCAATTACAACGTCGATTGATATAACAACTCCAAAATTTATCCGTACGTACCAAAACGATGTCCAAAAAAATTTCAATGTTGTAAAGTTTAGAGTGATTATGTAAAAGTTTTCCTCCGAATTATTATAAAAGTATACAGTCCATCACGGAGAACCAAGTATGAACGACATCTAGATCGTTAGATATTCAGGAGTATGGGAGAACTTACAGAGAGACATTGAAGCCACCCACTACAGGGTGGAATGATGTCATAAAACCGTTGTCTTCCACGTATACCTTTTCACACCTTTAATTTATAACGGTAACAGGTTCGCGGCAAGGATTGAGATGTATCTTTTTGCATTTGCAAAGTTTACTCCATATCCGTTTATTTGTGACTGAACTGATATATACACAAATGGATAAAGTACCTCTTTAAACTTCTCGTAATATAAAGTATTCACTCATTTCATACATTTAACAAGGTACGAAAATCGTTTTCTATTTTAGACAACGACATTTTCCTCCTTTTTAAATTGGGTCGTAAAGACAGGGATTCAGAGTCGTTATATTTTAAGAAGGTCAATTGAGACGTCAAAGACCAACGTAAATAAAGTCACTAGGTATTAATAACGACCAATCAAACACATCTAGGGAAGACAAAGGACGACGACGACGATTCAGCGAAGACAGCACAGACTGAGACACGCTGGGGTATCTGCCGTCGGGTGGTCCGGGACGGCAGGGACCCTAAGGATCCAACCATCAAAACGAGTGGTCTAAACCCTGCGATTTATATTATTTATACTTATCCCCGATTTCCACCTCGCCATCAGATTATCTAGACACTATAATCTAGCCTATAGTGAGAATGACACCTCAACCGAACAATTTCTCCCGTTCATATAGGATCAGAACTTCCTAAATAACAAAAGAAGGTCGTCGGATACTAAACGAAACACTAAAATGAACGTTTGACTAACCTTATATTCTTTGAGGGAGACAGAGAAGAGAAATAGTGGGGGAGAAAAAACAAGAAATCGTTTTCAACGAATTATACTTCCACTTATCTTCCTTACCCAACGGACAATCAAGGAACTCCCCTTTATAATTTACCACTTGTTTGTGTACTTCTTTTTAACGGCTCTACGAATAAATTAATCCAAAACAAAAATTCTTTTGGAGTTTACCAGACACAACTATCTTTTTATCGAAGATCTTACTTTTTACAAATTTAAGAATATCCTGAGTTATGACTAAACTCAATACTGTCTTTTCTACCCTTTATTTCTGTTTTTTACTTGATAATGCCTCTTTACAATGTAAATGCCTTTTAATCTTTGGATCCAAGTGGTCTAACTTTTCCGAATTCCTTGATTTGTTGAGTTTGATGAAGTCATATTAACTTAAGTCTGAAACTAAACGGATGGTCTTGGCGGTATGACCTTCCACGTCAAGAGACAGAAGACTCGTGTACCAGGTTTAAACGTCATATTTGACTTATCTTACATACGACCATTGTCCATCCAAAAAAGGGGAATTTTTTAATTGAATTTGAAGTCTAAGTCTTAATTGTCTTGGTACTTTAGATTTGGATTCTAGTTTCGTCGAGTAAAGACAAAAAGGGAGACCACAAATAAGAATTTTTGAACTTTCAATTTAAATCATTGACAGTCTCGGTGATAAAAACACGAATCAATAAAGAAACTGAAACCTTTTCAGTACTCATGTGGTATATCTCCGATCCAATGAATCCTGTACTCTTGTGAATTTAATATGGAGTGTCTTAAAAAATGTTTTGTAGAGGATTTGTTTCTTACAACTTTTTCCAGAAATAGTAGTCCTGTAGACGGATTTTTACATACTAGTTCTCCTGTAAAAAATTTACTTGTAACAGAAGTATAAAAGAGACTTCAGAAGACATAAAGTTCCTTCATGTCGAAATCCAGTTGACGTAAAAAAAAGAAGGGTCAGATTTGTGGGAAAAATCACAAAATCTTCGTCGTAATAATGGGAAAACTTAACTCGTAAAAGGTTGAAGTATGAGTACGTGAGACTTTTAGAGGTGTCTAATAATTAATTTACATTTCAATCTAAAGACTAAGGACTGGTGACACTCTTACACCAAGGATTGTTTTGATGTTCGTATTGACAATTGTCTATGACTCTCGAAAGATCCACGGTCCGTGACAAGATCCACGAAATGGAGAAAATTTAAACAAATTAGTGGAGGGTGTTGGTACTCCATGACAACAATGAGGGTAAAATCCATTATCTAATTCCTGTATCTACATGTTTCTCTACTCCATCTACTGAATAATGAATTCACAGTCTCGATCATTCCCAGTCTAACCCCGAAACTCTACTCCACGAGACTGAAGGACTTCGTTACTTTAAATTGAATTTCTTTACTTAACCTAAAGGACCATCGAGTCTACCATTTCTTAGTCGGACGTTACGTCCTCTGGGTCCAAGCTAGGGACCCAGCCTAGGGGACCTCCTCCCGTACCGTTGGGTGAGGTCATAAGAACGGACCTCTTAAGACACCTGTCTCCTCGGATCGTCCGATGTCAGGTACCCCCAGGGTTTCTCAGTCTCCACTGACTCGCTGATTGTGAAAGTGAAAGTTTGAAAGTAACATGAAAAATTTTAAATTAAAAAAATTTAAAAATAAAACCAAAACGGTATGTAGTCGTACTTAGGCGGTACCCACATGTACTCAAGGGTTAGGATTTGGGGGGGAGGGTGGGGTATGGTAGAGAGACCCAGTAGGGTCACGTGGTCGGGGTTCGTAGGACATAGGAAAAAAAACATGAAAAAATTTCAACATTAACAATGACATTATGACAGAATTGTAAAAAGACCCGAAGTGTCCACCGTGATCACCATTTCTTGGACTTACGGTTGTGTCCTCCATATTCTATACGCCCAAGTCGTAATAAGATATTCAAGTATGTTACTGTGGTACGTTATGAGACAAATACACATCCGAAGGAAAAATCATTGAGGACGTGTGACATTAAGAAGTACACTTACGGATAATTTCCTTCTATTTCAAACTTTAGAAACTAAAAGGATATCATAAACAAAACAATGCAATCCTCGTCCATTCTTCACTACGTAAGTTTTCTTATGTATCCGTGTCCTTTTAATTCTTAAGTGAAGTATGATAAGAAAGACATGGACACACAACAGAAACCCAGTTTCTCTCGGTCTTTCTTACGTAAAAGGAGTCTTAAACACCATTTACGGGTT
Source organism: Capra ibex (assembly GCA_006410555.1). Classification (NCBI taxonomy): domain Eukaryota; kingdom Metazoa; phylum Chordata; class Mammalia; order Artiodactyla; family Bovidae; genus Capra; species Capra ibex. The sequence goes on along the minus strand of SJYO01036558.1, from coordinate 51,646 downwards.
TACTTCAGTTCATAAGGATCAGTACGTGACACCAACCTTCTTAACAACTACTCAAAATAACATGAAACGGGAGAGACAACAAGTAAGAGTATACAACAAGTAAGAGTATACAACAAGTAAGAGTATACAACAATCGCGGGTGAAAGTTTCCCACCGTTTCATTATTGAGTGAAACATACACTTCGGAACCGAAACTTAGTATAAAATAGTCTAAAGTATACAGGAACAGTAGAATAGAGGATGTCTAAAAGAACTCCCTATAAAACACTACGAAAATTCAAAAGAGATTACTCTTAGTAGTAACGTGATGTACTCGACAGAAGTCACTATTACATTATCGACAAGTAACGACCAGCCACCGAATGTGACTTTAAAGAGATGTGTCAGTGGAGAGAGTACAAACACTCTTCTCAAACGGTTCCACACTCCACATCACCCTCTCATTTTCAAGTGACTTTACCCCTGTCTGAAAGAAAACCAAAGTAGTCAGACCCACTACACTACAACCTTAATCTATTGAGATCAGTACTGTGTGAAACCGATCATAGTACAATACTAACGGAGAAACCGCGTCAACGGTCATTCCACCTACCCTAGGGTATTACTAAAAAAAAAAATAAAACACAAATAAGGGGGGTTATTCTTCAGACACAGACAGAAAAAACCAAAAACAAAAACTTCATATCAACGAAACCCACAGAACAGAAATTGACGTGAAAATCGTCAAAGAGTTTGGGGTTTCCAAAAGCAGTGAAAAAAAGGAAGACTTTCAGATTTGATGGACAATCATGAATCATAGAAACTCCTTTATGGGAAAAGAAAAAGACAGGATTCAAAATTATAGAAAAAATTTTCATACTAAAAAACTCTACATTCAAAGAGTTCACGTTCTCACAAATACCGAGGCGTAGAAAATATTTTATACGGGAAGAGACGAAATGCACATTGAATGAATCACGGTTGATACACAATCCGGAGTACGATTCGTGATCTGTACACACTAAAGAAATAAGTGCTGTCGTCTGTCGTTCAGGTCAAGACATAGGTAAGGAATGAATGCGTCTGTTCCGTATGTTTCGGGTCTCTGATGAAGAACCTCTCAGGGTGCCGATAATACAGTATCTTAGTTCTAAAACTTGAATCGAGAGTAAGTGTCGTTTTAAGCAAAAACAAAACAAAAAGGAGTTTCCGAGAAAAGAAACAACAACAAACGCAAAAAATAAACAAAACCGGTATCTGCTTACACCCTATAATCACGACGTAGGTCCTGAACTTACACCCGGGGGACGACATCTTCGCACCTCAGAATTGGGGACCTGGAGGTCCTTTCAGGGGTGTCGTCTTGTGAATTGGTGGTTCAAATGACTGAGGACATTCTCGGGATCAAGAGTAGGTCAAGGTACGTTGAGAGAAGGACATAAGTAAGTTTGGGAAAGTCAACGGCGGAAACCATTGGTTGGGGTGTCTTTAAGGGAGTTGGATAGCAGAGTAGTTGAAACTACACACCTATCCATCTCTCACGTTGGTTGGAATCAAAAGGTGCAACCACCCACCCCACTATCACGAGACGCCCGCCGGTCCCTTCCTTTCCTGTACTAATAACCCCATTCCCTCCTCGTCCCGGTTTTTCCTCTCAATAACCTCTTTCATACTACTCTTTGTCTTTTAACCCTGGAAACAACCTTAAAATCGTTTTCCGGAGACTTCAGTGTCCTCTGGAAACACGAGCCGCTCACACACTTCGTCTCCATTGGATACTTAAATAAAATAAGGTGATTTTTACTGACCAAAACTTTGTTAGTACGTTTGTAGGTATATATCTATTCGGAGTAATTGAGCTTCCGTCACCGGGACCATCCGACACTACTAACGAATTCGGTAAAAACTGCGACATATAGGCCTTAACAAAAATTTTAGAAACTCTCGACAAAAACAAAAAAATTTATCAGTGTTGGTAACGTCTAGAAGGAGGAAACTTCCTTACAAATTAAAATCCTTTATCCGTTTACGCCACTTACTCACACTAATTCGACATGTTTTTGAAAAAACGTTTATCTTTTTTTTTTTTTGATTTTACATCACCACTTTATTACTCTGCTTGAAATCTCACGAAAGTTGCACCTAAACTTTAGTAAGGGGGTTTAAAGATTCACCCCTTTAGTCACGACAGGTGTCTAGACAGGTAGACACTACTACATCACACGAGACGGACACGACAGGAGACGTCATCCATGATTCGGTACACACCGAAAACTCGTGAACTTTACACCGTTCATATTGAGTCTCTGACTAAAAAATAAAATAAATGAACATGAAATAATTTATCTTTATAAATATACACTGGTCGTCGAAAACACCACTTATCATCGTGTCAAATCTGTTCCCGTCATCATAACTTTTCTATGGACTAAATCACTCTTGTTTAGAAGTGGGTCGACATTGTTCCAAGAGAATCGACTGATGTCCTGAATTGTAAAAGTCGTAAATTATATGTCACGCACGTACGAGTCAGTGAAGTTAATACAGACTGAGAAACGTTGTGATATCTGACATCGGGTGGTCAGAGGAGACAGGTACCTTAAGAGGTTCGTTCTTATCACTTCACCCAACGGTACGGGAGGAGGTCCCCTAGAAGAGTTGGGTCCTTACCTTGAACGCAGAGGACGTAACCGTCCGTCCAAGATATGGTGATCTCGGTGGACCTTTCGGGGTATTATATGTCATTCCTTGATTATAAACAATGACGGTACTGTACGTTTGTATTTCGAAATCTCTTCGAACTTCTGTCTCCGGTACTGTAAAAAACCAATTATTCCCTAATCGAGGATTATCTTCAGGGTGGGAGTTTTTCGTTTAACAATTAAACCATAATCGGTGGTAACAGTTCTGCCCTCTTTAACTGTTGTCCCCCCGGGACAAGAGGGAAAGAAACATTAAACACCTTTTGATTAATGATTTTGATTTTTCGAATAAAATGAAATCTTTTGATTTAGAGGTCAAGGAGGTTGAAATGAGTTTTAGTTCGGAAAGACAACGATATCATTATCACTCCGTTTGGGGAATCTCGTCACCCCCGTACGCGGGAATTCTTTAGAGCTCATATAAGATTCTATAGTACCAGTCATAAATTGATCTCAAGAGTTGTGACAACTTTTACACACACTAAATTTATTTCGACTCCCTTTTATTAGTTATAGTTTTACTATCCTTCTTTTACACTTAAGGGGGGTGAACTTTACTTCTTGACATTTTTGTGTCTGTATACAAATTAAATCTTTATTAATAAATCCGTAGAACCTATATCGTCTTGTGGATCCAAGGTAATGTCAGGTGGAACTAGAATGTTCCTTTGAAAGAAAATCGTATCGAAACGAAATAAGAAATGTCGTATTAATGTCCTCAAACCACAGAGACAAATCCAAGTCACATGTCAGTCGGGAACCTGTGACCCTGATCCCATGGTTTTCGTCAACTATTTACTGAGTGGGTTTCCGTCCTTCCACTTTCTCGAACCTGTCTTAGTCCTGAGTTTGGGTTCAAGAAAACTAAGATGTATAACACTGGAGATTAACTTGGATTTGGGACGGGGGCGGAAATCTATTAAATTTACAGATACTTCACTTTTATACCCATGATATGAATGACCTTTTTTCAGGTACACATTCACCTAGGAGTGTCAAGTTTGGACACAACAAGTTCCCAGTTGACATTTACCAAAGGTCTCGGGACAGAATGAACGGTAACAAAAGGAATCCTCGTCGATAAATTATCTTTTCCTTTACCGTAGGGTGAGGACATAAGAACGGACCTCTTAGAGTACCTGTCTCCTCGGACAACCCGATGTCGGGTACCCCACCGTATCTCAACCTGTACTGACTTCACTGAAGAGTGTCGATAAATTATGAACTGACTACAAAATTAAACTATAAAACTCTTCAAAATCAAAAATTTGTTACGAAATTAAAGACCGAAAACTACTACATAAACAAATGGTTCTATAAACGTAACTTAGTAAGCAAATTGAGTAGACAACCCGTGGATGACATATGGTCTTTAACACGGTTAATGACTCCTATGTATCTCTTCAATTTCTTCCCAGAATGAGGTTCGATCGATAGAAGGGTTATAGACTTCAGTCCCCCTAAATGATGATATAAAAGAAGATTCTCAACATATCAAGATCGAGATTGGAAATTCAGAAACTAAAAACAAATACCATATTCCAATCCGGTTTTAAATAAGAAAACGTTCCCCTATTAGGTTAACAGAGTCGTGGTAAACAACTTTCGTGACAAGAAGGGGAGGGGGGACGGGGGGGTAACTTAACAGAACTGAAGGAAAGGTGTCTCCTAAATAAAGATGGTGTGGGGATCGACAAAGAGGTCCAGACTCGGAAACAAGGGTGACGGGTAAATCCGGACGACGTATCCTTGGAGTCGGAGAAGATAAACAGAAGGGACTAGTCGTAGGGGTGGGGTGGGGAAGGTGGGAGGTGGGGGTGGGTCGAGGTGGGGGAGTTTGGTGTGTTTATGGAAAAGAGGATCTCCGATCCTATTCTTGGGAAATCCGTCACTAGGTACTACTATTGATAAGTCACTTGGGAATTATCCATGAAACTTCAAGTTGACATTTGTTTTCTGTGGGAGTCCTTCGAATGGAAACCATGCTTTTACCCGTTTTATGAGATCATCCCATCAAATATCCCCCCCTATGACCATTTTACGAGATTCTTCAATCTTCCACTTTAACTTGAATCAGAAGACCCAAAAGGGTATCCTCCACTGTAGACTTGACTTTATTTTGGGTATCCTCTATCGAGTCACTTTTCTCCCCTTCCTGTCGTCCGTCCGTCCTTCTCTCCGGGTTCAACAAATCGTAACGACTCAATGTCGGAAGTTTTTACGAGTGGAGGTCAGTGGTGTCCGGAAGACGTCGGCCTCCTCAAACTGGTATTAGGACATCTGTCCCTCTTTGGTGTTTTCATGTCTCTGTACGGGTCTTGTGTGACCTCATTCTTCGACTTTAGAGATTTTGGTAAAACTTTACTTAATTCTATATTTTTCGGGGAACCCAAAGAAATAGGAAATAGGATGAGGAGATTAACAGTTTTGTTTTTTGTTTCGGAGGAAAAGACGTGGATAATTTTTGAATTAAAATATCTTAATGTCTGTCGTACGACTAATTTCTTAAGAACTATCAATCGATAAAACAATACAGTAAAATATCTTAATGTCTGTCGTACGACTAATTTCTAAAGAACTATTAATCGATAATGAAAACAATACAGAAAAACGTCTAATAATCGTTAACGCAGTAGTCTAAATTTTCTAAATTTGAAGACATGAAATATAATGACAAAAAAGGTGGTTCACGGACACTCTAACTCTTAAATTAATTTGAGACCATTAACCTGAAAAATCACCATAATCGTCGTATAACAATTTCTCTTGAATCACATGAACACAAGTGTCTCTAAACTCTAATATAAATCAATGAATGATAACATAAGAGGATTTTAACATAATTCCTCTTCTTCTATGCAATATTGTCTAGGCATGACTGACCATATATCAAGACATTGTTCAAAGAATCAAAGATTATGAAAATTAGATTTCATATGGAAGTTGAAACGTAACATTAAAAGTCAAATGAATAGACAGAAAGAGGATAATCTACGACTTGAGATCTCGTTAAGAAAAAGGAGACAAAATTTATTAGTCATAAGGATCCCGGATCGTGCAACATCCATACATTTATGTCTACACTAAGTACTTACTCACTCGGAGCGTTTGATTGTTTGAAAATGAACTTCGAAGTAAGACAACAATTTGTATTTTATAAACACAACGACATTTCACATTGATTTTTGTTTTTACTATAAATTCGAATCTTCAATTAAATTGACACAAAAAAATTATCCGTAAACATTTTCTACAAGTACTTCTAAGTTATTGTCACCGTAAACTTTTGTTCATTCACAGAACTATATTAAAATTATAAATCCAAGAAATTGTAAGATACGATTAAAAAGGAAAATGAGGAGTAAATTTTTTTAAGTTCAGATCAAACTCACAAAAAGTCCTTACCTAGAAGTACAATGACTGGTGCTTCAAGCACTTGTTAAGTCATAATTTGGTCACCTTACTGACAAGGACGATTACTGGAGCCTCTAGGGAAAACATATTAGAACTGGGAATGTAGAGTCAAGGAAACTTACACTTGCTTCTTTGGTCTAACAAGACACGATCATTGACTCTTAAACTTATCTCTATAAACATTTATAAATTTCTACTTTCACTTACCTAAGTACCCTTAGGTAACCCTTTCAACTACACTCAAAACATTACAATTTAGATTTTGACTATCAAAATCAGGAAACCATATAAAACAACCTTTATTAATACAAACGGATAATTGTAAAAAATAGATAAAGTATATAAATTTTAGTAGATATCGTCATTGACTAGAAAAGACAAATGACAATTTACTTATGTATTTTTATGAAACTCCGGATCCGTGTAATCGACATACATGTTTCCGTAGTTATCATCTCTATCTACAATTGTAAAATAACCCCTCTGTCCAGAGAACTGATTTAAAAAACTTACGACAATTATTCGATAAAAGTCTCATCGATAAGTTCTAAGAGTTCATGCATATTTGAGGAAACGGTTTGGGTATCTACACTAGTACTAGAATCCTAAAATGACTTGAGAGTTCCTACCAGTTGTCAATGTTACAAACAAAAAATAAATTGTTCTCTTTAATTAACAACAACAAGTCAACGAATCAGTACAGGCTGAGAAGCCTGATCGTCGTACGATCCAAAGGGACGGGAAGTGACAGAGGGTCTCAAACGAGTCTGAGTACAGGTAACTCAGCTACTACGGTAGGTCGGTAGAGTAGGAGACAGCGGGGAAAGAGGAGGACGGGAGTTAGAAAAGGTCGTAGTTCCAGAAAAGACTATTCAGCCGAGAAACGTAGTCCAACGGTTTCATAACCTCGAAGTCGTAGTCAGGAAGGTAACTTATAAGTCCTGACTAAAGGAAATCCTAACTAACCAAACTAGAGGAACGACAGACTCCCTGAGAGTTCTCAGAAGAGGTCGTAGTGTCAAGTTTTCGTAGTCAAGAAACCGTAAATCTCTTTAATCATCACATAGTTTTTGTCTAATGTTTAGATATCTCTTTTATATATTTATTCACCAACGAACCCCGACCACCCTCACCTCTCGGTATCGGTTTCTCATACCCTAAAGAAAAACTTCACTACTTTTACAAGATTTTAAGTGACCATTACCACCACCAAATCAACGATTCAACACAGACTGAGAAACGTTGGGGTACCTGACATCGGACGGTTCGAGGAAACAGGCACCTTAAAAGGTCCGTTCTTATGACCTCACACAATTGGTACAGGAAGAGGTCCCCTAGTAGGGGTGGGTCCTTAGCTTGGACCAAGAGGACGTGATATCCACATAAGAAAGGGTTGCCTCGATGGTCCCTTCAGGGACCATTACCACCGTGTATAGATACTTAGATGAATTTCAGTAGCTGAACATATATGTGAAGTCACCTACCGAATATCCCAATACACTTAATATAGAGTTATTTAGACAATTTTATGTCATAGACTGGTTCTGTACCACATTTATCTTACAATCGTCCTAGAAAATCGATGGTTATCCTGTTTCATGTCAACTGGGAACTGGTTCCCAGTACTCAAACTTGACACATCCTGGTCAACATACACCTAAAAAAAGTCATCATTTAGGATGTCATCATGTACTTAGTCTCAGTAAACTTAGGTACTATGTTTGGTGTTTAAGTCTCCTTGAGACCTATACCTTTCAACTGATATTCAATAGGTACCTAAAACTGACGTGTCTCTCACTCAATCACCGGGATTGGAGGTTCAATAAGTTCCCAGTTGACATCATCAGAGTCTACGGATTTTAAATTCCCCTGTCTCTATTTTCCTAAATCTCATAGGTTAGTATAAAAGTCAAGATCTGTTTACCAGAACCAGGTTTTATGTTCAAACCCATTATCTTATGGAAAGAAACTTATGTATCTCAGTTTTCAAAGTCTTAGACGAAGTAATGTACTAATAGGTACGTAATATCTGACCTATTGTCGTAGTACGGAGATTGTCTCCTTAGAGACTATTGAACCTCTCCTTAAAAAAAGAAATGTGGAAAATAGACGAACGAAGGTAGTACTCCATTTGTGATAAAAGGTATTTTCCTCTCAAAAGCAATAAACGATGAGAAAATTCAATAATTCGTTTATGACAATGAAGGACATACACAAATTCTTACACAGACCAAAGATCAAAAATGTCGCTAGTCAAGAGTATACAAAAGTTAGTATAAAGATGATATTTGAATTTTAATAAAACAGAAACCTGGAAGATCAAGAGAGGACATGGTATCAACATATGTTCAAAGAGAAGGACAGTACGACCCTTAAACTTTATCTAGTTGAAAAAGGAACACAAACACATGATACATACGTTAAGTTGTAACCCAAACTCGTACAGTGTCCTAAACTATCCAGGGATGGTTTCATCACAGAAACATGAGGGAACGTAAAGGAAAAACAAAAGACTAAAAACATTTCGTTCGTATATTTTTACTTGGACTACAAAATATTTTGCAGTCGAATATAGGAAAGAATAGTCAGTATTTGAGGATATTATGGTGTAATTGAATCTACAGAAGAAAAACAGAAGATACAAAGTGTAAATTTTTTTTCTTAAACTCAAAATTAGAGACATAGGAATTTTATTAAGAAGGAAGAAACCTTACTTCTTTTAATACATAGTGATGTACGAAATGTTTATTTCAAATCGTTACTTAGACACTATATATACAAATAGACATTGTAACCAGTGATTAAAGTCATTCATATAATTTTTTTCAAAAAGACGTCATTTCTGTGAAAAAACAACAACAAAAACCGGTGTGACGTGCCGAACACCCTAGAAGCAAGGAGTTGGTCTCTAGTTTGGATCCGAGGGTCGTCACTCTCTCTACTCACGATTGGTGACGTGGCGGTCCCTTAAGGGACTTCTATAAGAAAATTCAACGTCTCAAAAGTTCCCAAATATTATTACGTCTTTTATCCACGTCACATTGTATCCGGGCTTAGTCTAAAGGTGTTTAAGACTGAAGAAATGGAATGATAGAATATATTATCTTATATTTTTTTTTTAGGGGGTTTTGTTTATCGTGTAAAGAGCTATCCTAAAATGATTCTTTCGGGAAATTGTCTTTTGGGTCTTTACTGACGAGATCGTCAACTTAGACGGTCGCAAAACGTCTCAAATAGAAAATTATAAAGTATAGTAGCACTAAATTTTCTTATTAAACCACAAAAGTTTTAACAAGGTATATTGAAATTTACTTTTTTGTATCCGTTGAATGACTTGAGGACATCCGACAGAGGTAACCCAAAGACACCAAATCCTCTGGGGTGGGCAGGTCACGTACGACCATGCAGTATGACTAGTCGTCGGTCGATAGGTACCGTTCTCAACTGGTGGAGCGCCCTAGATTTTAAATTTCCCCCTTTTCACTCAACACTTAACGATTACACGACTGGCGGGGCAAAACGAACCTTTAATCTCCCGTAATTCTGGTCAAAGACACCAACAACCTTACACCAATTTTAAGGAAACGTTCATCTTCATACCACTACTGTAATGATTGTGTATGACTATGATTGCATAAATTCGTGGTTTCCTTTAACGACAGCACCGGACTTAAAATCTTAAGAATCTTCAACTTTAATAACCTTCTTTCTGAACAATTTAACATTACAACTGGATAACACAAATCTCTTTATGAGGTTTATCTTGATGTTCCGACGACACAACGTACGTCTGAAACAACTTTACAGAGATATAATGGTAATACGGGGGTGAGTCACTTTGTGACTGTCAAAATTTCGTAAACGAAGAAATTTGATCTTTTTGTTTCCCAGTGTGAATTGGTTTCCAACTACCGTCGTATCAGTAGGGAAGGTAATTTGGTCTTTTGTACAATTTATTAACACAAACGAATAAACGTCGACCGTCGGTCTGTCCGTCTAAGGTAAGGTACTACACTCTAAGGGTGGTGGACACCCAATATTATTTCTATATTTACTTTCGCTACTTCATCTCCATTCAGAGGGGTGGTAGTTCAATAATTCGTGACTTCTTGACCCTTGTAAATTGAACAAACGCGGAAAACATAGGGAACAGAAATTACGAGAAGTCAGATGGAACTCTTAATATCGAGAATACGTTTATCCGAAAACTGACGTGGTAGGATCATTGCTATACTGTATTATGTAATGACTACGAATTTACACCGACGGACTTGTCGTAAGTTCCGTGTCGAACCTTTCAGTGGTGACTAAAGGGAACAGGTGATCCTAAAGAAAAGGGGTAAAGGAGTTAAAGACTTAGAACAAACTTATTATATAACAATCAAATGTTGGTACAGGGGTAAAATTCGTTTTACCCAATCCTTTTCTTGGTACGCAAAGCTATCTCGTCGTAGGATCCTAAAGAAATTCACCGTTATTTCGGAAGACCCTATAAAAATTTTTGAGTAGATGCTCAAAATCATATATGTGGATATCCATTTTATAGAAAAGTGTCCTCTACGATACTTGGTTGACAAATACACGGTCATTACAGACTGGTTTTCCACGATACCTCTACATTGTGTAACTGTTTTTCTAACACTAAAGAGATCGGTGACTTTTAAAAACACTCTGAAGTCCGCGAACCTCAGTCGAAATACAACATCAACCAGACACATCATAGAAGAAGTCGGGGGACGTGTATGAGGTAAAATTCCATGAAGAGAAGAGGTGTTACGGAACAATTACCATCGTCAAAATAAAAGTCATACTACCTTCGTCGATTCTTAGGTAAACACGTCCAGTCCACTCCACACGATCCAGGAACTTAAGAATAAAAGACACGACCCATGTCTACCATGTCACTTTGTCTTCTCCGGGGTCGGAAATTGTCCAAGGACAAGATCACTCCTCTCAATTATAATCCCGGTAACACTTATTCCGACTCTTTCTTTTGGTTCCTACCTTCCACTACATACCCGTTCTCACGGCAAAATCCCTCACGAGTTCCTTCCAGAGTTACAGGTCGGACACAAGAAAAGACTTCACGATAAATAAATGGGTTCTACATGAGTCATGAATTTGATCCACTTTCCTTGACCCAAACCAAAACAGTCTTGAGTTCATCTCTCATGTTTGTGACAGACATGAACTCCTGGAAATCAACAAGTGAAGGGGTCCTGTGATGTACACAGGACTTCAGTTCCTGGTCCTGAAAACCAGACACACATAGTCTTCCGGAGTATCATCACAAACTCAACTATTTTCCCTGACAAAAAAGAAATATCAAGAGTCGACTCAGTGTACTGTCCACCATCGGTTACTCTAGGACAACGGTATCACTGGGGTGATTGTCACTATGTATTGACTCGAATAGTGATCGATCTCGTCTCTACTTTCCTTAACTACCAATGTTCTTTTACACCCAATTTAGTTCAATATAAATCAGTGAAATAACATATTGGTAATTGAATCCAGAAAACCAGACAGATGTGGTCCTTAAGAGTATTATCATTACCTATCTCCCCTGAAAAACGCGTGGAATCAGTGTACTGGTTACCCTTGGTTACTTTTCGACAACAGTCCTACTGTTTTGTCAATTGTTTATTGACTGTAATAAAGAGACTGATCTCGTCTCCACTTTCCTTCATTACCCCCGTTCTCCCTTTCCATCCAACTCAATTCAATACAAAGTAGTGACACAAAACAGAGACTTGAAGTCATCATTTTCCCCCTGGTCTCAACCTCGGGACTCAACAAACAGAAGACAGGAAAGGAGGGGTAGGGGAACAGGAGGACACAGAAGAAAGATGAAAACTCATACAGACAGTGAGTGGCACACAGAGAAAAGGATAATTGGAACTAAACGATCACAGAAGTGTTTTCCAAGATACGACATGTAGTATTCACTTGAAACTTCACCAGTGGTCTCTCTAGTCAAATCTTCTTGACTAGTTGTCATACACTCTCCTCTTTCCACCATAGGTCTCCTAACGGTCGCACCTCAACAGGTAAAATCACCTCTTCCCCTGTCCTCCGGTCTCTCACTGGGTCAACGACAGGTAAATCAGGGTCCTCTGTACTTATGGTCCACCATAGGAATCACCCGACTTATCAGTCACCGGAATGGGTAAATCACTGGTACTCGGTCCGTCATCCGGTCCTAGTGATTGAAAGTTGAACAATAAACGAATAATTTCATTTTGTTTTTGTGCAAGTAGAAATGTACAAATCTATATAAAAGTATCGAGTGTCTCATGGGTTTCTTTCGTACGGGTCGAAATATTCACCAGTCGAAAAGAGTTCGAAAGCATAAGTCTTATGACTACTAATGACTCCGTCGTGTCTCTGTCGTGTCTCTTTATCCCTTCGCATAAAATGTCATGAGAAGGACCATTGGTCCATCAAAGACTTACAGAAACAGATCTTCGCCCATGTCAGACCAATTTTCAGATGTTGGATTGTCTAAACGTTCTATGGATTCCAGTAAAATTCTTTAAAAGGAACTACAGACTATTAAATGTCTAAAGACTTACTAAAATTAGCACTTTATAAGATACAACATTAAAAACACATCCAAATAAGGTCTCGTTTACTTTTTCTCGGAACGACAACCACCAATCGATTTCACTCCTACTATTTCCCACTCCATCCTTTTACGGATAAAGTTAATAAAAAGAATACGAGAAGGGGAAAAGATTTAGGTCCATATATGTAAAGACAAACCTAAAGATAAACTTTCATCATCGACCGAACTAATGAAATAAATTTACAAATATACAAGTCATACAAAACACACAAAGTCAATCAACTAGTTTATCGAAAAAAAGAGAAATTTCTTAAAATTTTCTTGACTTATCCATATCGAAAAACAAGAATTACATTTGAGATACTAGTCCTTACTGAAACTAAATAAAGAGTGTCAAAATGCACTATCTTATACGTCGAACACTACGATGTATGTTACTTTAACAGTGTTAACTTGCAAACGCTAGCCAATTAGGGTTGTTTGGACGGTGTTTTCTCTGAAAAGTATTTTAGTTTGACCTACAAGGTCTTCTGAATTCTGTTTACACTCAACTAAACGTTCTTTCCGACTCTTGAATTCTCCACGACACGTTAATTAAATTTTATTATGTAAAAGTTTATTATCCTTTGTTAAAAATTGGAGTCACTTGAAACTGTATTTACCGAACGTTTTCGTCACCCTTTTTTTAAAATCGAAAAAGACCAATACATTAGTTCGGTTCCGTCCTTCTCTTCCCTTACTGTCTCCTACTCCACCAACCTACCGTAGTGACTGAGTTGCCTGTACTCAAACTCGTTTGAGTCCCTCAACCACTACCTGTCCCTCCGGACCGCACGACGTCAGGTACCCCAGTGTATCTCAGTCTGTGTTTACTCACTGACGTGACTTGACTTAGTTCGGTTGTAAGGTCAACAAATTTGAATGAACCGGTGTATCTATCGATTACATGTAAAAAAAAAGATTGTATTTGTAAGTAGTATCTTAATATTCTAAAAACTTTGACTAATTATGTCAAGACAGTATTCAATGTTTGGTTAAAAATCCGTTACAACTAAAGAGGTCCAAAAAAAGGGAAAATTGATTATAAGATTCTATGCATACATTGTTCATAACGAATTTCCTCGAAGGTTTCCAGAAGAGAGAATGGTAGGAACTATACTTCATTGCGAATTTATTCTGAGAAATCTCATTCTCGTATATAATTTAAACTAAATCTGTAGTGTGAAATCTATTTGTAATTGAAGATAATTATCAAGTTTTACGTATCTTTAGGATGAACAATTAATATTTCTAACGTATACATACAAACACGGAAGACTAAGTATGTACAAAAGAAGAGTGGGATATTAACTAGTCGTGAAAAAGAAATCTTTTCTTTGTCGTCTTGTTTTAACTTGTGGACCATCGATAGGGGTTTTCAAAAATTGTTAACTGAGTTCTTCTAATCACTGGATGGTATACATTGATCCCGAAGGGTCCACCGAGTCACCATTTTATTAAAGGGATGGTTATGTCCTCTGTGTCCTCTACACTCAACCTAGAGACCCAGTCCTTCTAGGAGACCTCCTCCTTTACCCTTGAGTGATGTCATAAGAACGGACCTTTTAGGGTACTTGTCATCAGGAACCCAGTGTTTCTCATTCTGTGATGACTGGTACCTACGTAGTACATATTGACTTCAGTCCTTCGGACGTCTCCTCTGACCACCAGTCAGAGTCAACACATGTTTGAGAAACACTGGGGTACCTGACATCAGCATCGGGTGGTCCGAGGAGATAGGTACCCTAAAAGATTCGTTCTTATGACCTCACCCCACGGTAAAGAAGGAGGTCCCCCAGAAAGGTTGGGTCCCTAGTTTGAGACTAGAGGACGTAGAGAACGTAACGTCCGCCTAAGAAATGACGACTCGGTGGTCCCTTCATTCAAGGGGATTTCTACAGTAGAAACTATTAGATCCTGGTGGTTATTAAAGGATGTTCGTATTGAAAAAAGGCAAAGAGATATTAGAGTTTAACCGGACTCTTCGGGTCGTTTCTTTGACTTAAATGTCTACCTATATTGTATAAAACGTATTTAGTTCAAATTATACTTAGATATTAAGATGATTCACGTTTATAGAGACGTATATAAATAGGGTCATCAACCATTAGTAAGTAGAATTGAAGTGTTACCAATAAGAAAAAAAAAAAAATCCACACGGTTCCTTAGACGTGTGTTTCTGAAATTTTTCCGTCAACCACGGAAAAGACATTGAATACTAGGTCTTTTAATAGTCGAGCAGCAAAACCACTCACAAAGACTCAACAGATAAAACCACACAAAGTAAATCCCGTAAACGAAACTACTATTGCCCAAAAAAAATTATAGGAAGTCAGGTAGTCACTCCAGTGGAGTTTCGCTCGTGTGTACGACTAACTGTACGTGAAAGCCTCAGACGCGTGATTCGACAGAGACTATGACTCTTTACTTCTTCGGTCATTCGTCGACCTCCATACACCGAAAGGGATCGCTACGAACATTCCGAATAGATCTTTACTATTGACACACCAATGTTTTGTACTGAAACCCGTCGAACAGGAAACAAATAACAAGAATCGTTAAGGAACATAAGATATAAAACTTTTTAATTTAACATGTTACGTATTAGTATGATTTTAAAAATATGGACTCCAAAGTCTTAATTCGTCGTCAAATACATATAATTCTTTGAAGACCGGTTGAGTGAAAAACGATCTTCAAGTAGTTTCGACGATTATTTCACTTCGTTACTAAGAGGGTATATTGTACAATAGTAATTTCATGATCTCTCATAAATTTATAGATTAGTATAAGGAAAGTAATACATACAAATAGAGACAAATTTTCCCATATCTTGAAGAAGTAAGATTAACCAACAGTGAGAAATTTTGAGGACAGAAGTCTAAGGACGGTCTCCGAGAAAGGGATTGAATGATAAAGCAGAGAATTCCACGTAAAATAGATGAAAATAATTAGAAGGTTATTAAAAGTAGTGGTATGTAAATAAAAGTAACTATTGATAAATCATGAAGGTAGGTAATGGTATCTTTGATTTACCTAAAATCAAATCACACGGTTGAGGTCATACATTAACGGTCTAAGGTCTGAAGGAGTAGTAATAAGTAAAGTAATCTCCCTTTTGTGGTACGTCAACTTTATCATTTATTTTTTTCCTCAAGGTCTGACGTAAACTTCTCTTTTCCACTGGTGATGATTTCCGATATAAGAACATTTTCAGACACTTTGAACGGTGGAAGGTTGAATTAACTCTAACGACTTGTGGATCGTCCTCTCCTCTGTAAATATAGAGGAAAACGAGGAAATAAAAGAAAAACCGGCACCTCCAGATAAATTAATGAAAAATGAGAGTAAGAAAGAACTACAGGGACACAAGTGTTCAAACACCAAAGAAATCACTAAGAGAGCATCGAAAATCCGGTCTTGTCGGAGGAATGAAAGTAACATTATGCCTTTATATGAGAAAATGGAGAAGAATTTGTAGATTAAGAAGAATTTACTAGACAACAGTATTGAAACCGAATAGTAAATAGTCACTTAATAGTCACTTTTCTTACTTGGTCCACTTATTTGGTCCTCAGTTTTTTGTACTGGAGAACTTTTCAGGATCTTTATAAACTAAGTGAAAAATTGAGATTAGATTTTTTTCCTAAAATATGAAAATTTTAACAAATATCATCAATTGTGAGTAAGTAAGTCTAATAGTCCATACAAACTTATTACTCTTTGATCACACGTACGGATAGAAAGGAGTGATGATTATAATTTCTCTAGGTGTATGAGTCTATTCTTTAAAGGTAAAAAAGTTGTACTCGGTGATTATACAAACCAAAAGTAATTACCGTACGATCTTGATTTGTAATTTAAAACTATTATGACTACTATGATAGATTTCTCTCACTAATAGGTGTTCAAAACTCCACAGTCATATTAGATCAAGTCAGTAGTGACTTATATTTCTTAAATAGTATGAACACCTAGGTCTAGTGTTCCAGAATGTCTGAGACTAGAATAAAATCCAACGTCTGTGTATACATTCTATTCAACATTTAGAGACTGAAACATTAGTAAGTCAAATTACATGGTTGTTAAAAATACTAAGGAAATGAGTCTAAACCCCCACCACCTCCCTCCCACAGGGAAATTACAGGTAGTCTCTCCATAGATTTGAGTGTCATAGATCACTACAATGTATTTACCGTGACAAAGATCTTTTTATATGTGTGGTTATAGGAAATTATTTTACTTTACTTATGTCACAAGACACTTCTACCATAAATTTTAAAAAGAAATGAATTATAACTCAGACAGTCTGGGTCACTCGACCAAAAATAAACCCTTGTCAACTAGAGGAAGAATTAATAATGTAACTACAGTGACCAATTGATTCCGTCGGAACGTTTATCCAAAAGTTTCCAATGGAACCTTTTAACAGTTGTTCGGGAAAGGATAATTGTTTTTATATAGTTTACTGTATCTGGAAATCATTGGACTTTTCATGAATTCGACACGTTTTATAAAAGAATTTGGACAATCAAAGTCTATCTTTGACTATGTGTCCCAGTTCTATTAAATGTACCGACTGGATTTATGTCAACAGAATTATAACTATTTCGTATGATTAGTCTACACGTAAAGAGAAGTCTCAAGTTCCGTCGAACGGAGTTCCAAAGTACTTGTCAAATAGCATGCTCTTCTAGATTACCCAGATCGATAACCATGAGTACCACGATTATAAGTCGTTCGATCTTTCCATGGACCCCAGTGACGATAACTAGATCTACTTCTATGGACGTGTAAAGTATAAATACCCCTCCATTTATAATATGATTTATCAAAAAAGATTTTATTTTGCCATAAAGTCTACCGAGTAGAAAACAACTAAATTTTGAAAAAGGGTAAAACTAATCCTAGTCCTACGTCACTTTTTCCGAGCTTCGAAAGAACTTAAACGACTTCTACAGTATGTTCAAGGTTCTTTGAATCATCCACTCAGTGTTTGACGAAAACTGTGTGTGATGTTTTTGTTCAATCCATTTAAATAAATACGAGTATCTTAAGGTAAAAGTGAGTAACACCTCAGTAAATCGACTTCGAATCAGAAACTTTATCTCAGATAACGACGTCATATGTTTTTTATAATCCATTTATGTGAGTTTCTAATGTAAAAGTCTTCCGTATGTTTTCCATGACGAAACGATCAAGTCTGGATGACCAAGGGCCTTCCTATTCAAAACGTGTCGGAAAAACGACATATATAAAGATACAATTTATTACAAAAAAGTTTTACTTACTGTAAACCCCGGAAAAATATTAAATCTCATCTAACCATAAAATAGAGAGGTTGTCCCGATATTTTATAGTCAATAGAGTCACAACTTCTAGACTTATATCCAATAAATTTAGATTATTTAAGGTTTCGATCTTCATTAAGACTTTCAGAGAACCCGAAAGACGTTGTAGTCGACATTAAGAAGTAAAACTGAACTCAACAAAGTACTGGTAGTGTTAGTACACATTTATTGTATCCTTGAGAGGTGGTCACGAGAAGTCACCACGTCAATAGAAATCATTTTACATAGTCGTTTCACGTCAAAATAGTCTTATGACGTATACAAAATTTAAATAGTTATTTTAACCCTGTATGATGTAAATTTTTTATAAAAATTGAAACCGATTAATGTTTTTCATTATGTACGGGAAGCCTTCCAAATTTCCTCTTTTATTCCCGAGAAACACGTAAAAGAAGTGTTTGAAAGTGAAAATGAATCGAACGACAAAAAGAGTCGTATCTTAACATTTGTAGAAGGATACGGTAATATTTTTGTGAATCTTATCATAAAAAGCGGGTTTCTTTTAGTCAAACTTCTATTTCACATTTATGATCACTTTATTACGTCTTAATAAAAGAGTTGATATATGATGTATGTCAGTTGATTTCTCGTACTACTACATTACAGTAACGGTCAACACACATACCCTTTACATACTAATCGTGAGAGGACTAATGGAGTCCTCTTCACCCCAACACTTACATAAAAAGGGCGAATAAATGTCAAACAGTTCGTCAACGTATGTAAAATATCAATCTTACTTTCATTCACTTTCACAATCAGTGAGTCAGTACAGGATGATAAACACTGGGGTACCTGACATCGGGTGGTCCGAGGAGACAGGTACCCTAAAAGGTCCGTTCTTATGACCTCACCTAACGGTAAAGGAAGAGGTCCCCTAGAAGGGTTGGGTCCCTAACTTGGGCCCAAAGGACGTAACGTCCGTCAGAAATGACAGACTCGGTTGTCCCTTCGGAACCCCAGTGTTTCTCAGTCTTCGCTGACTCACTGATTGTGTTGTTATTGTTCCCTTGACTTTAATTAATATAAAACGAGGAAAATAAGTCATCACAAAAGATTTTTGGATAGTGAATTTCACGATTTTTTAGTCTAAAGTTTGTTCCATAGAGAATAAAGGGTGCTTGAAACGATTATTAAACGAACAAGAAGTGGGTGAAACTGTGACTTAAACAAATTAACAAGTCAGCATCAATTATGTGTCATACATATATATATATATATAAATATATATTATCATATATTGGATAGATATATATCCTAACAATTCTATGATCATCTTTGTACCCGGTTTTAGAGGAAAAAGGAAAACGATTGAGTAAATTTTCTGGAAATAATTTTAGTCGTAGTCAAGTACTTTTACACGATGTCTAAATTTCTTTTTTTTTACCCTTCTGAGGTACATTGAAGAGAGGAGGAAGATAGGGAAAAGTAAACTTCCCTTCTTGTTGTCTTTATTAACGTCTTTGTGGATCCAGTCCTCAGGACTAAATCACACAGTCAAGAAAAGGGACTGGTGACTGGTCAGTCTTATCCAACACCCCCATTCACTCTGACCGTGTGTGTCGTCCTTATGGTTCCGATAAGACTAACCTTCTTGGTGTTCCAGACCGAAACTCTTCCGAAAGGGACGTAAAAATAGATCCTAACCAAGTTGTTTAAAAATAAGGACAAAAAAAGGAAATAACAACAAGTCACCGATTCCGCACAAATTGAGAAAGACTCGGGTACCTGACGTCGTGTGGTCCAAAGGGACAGGAAGGTACTACCTGTACTCAAACTTGTTCGAGACCCTCTACCATTTCCTGTCCCTTCGGACCGTACGACGTCAGGTACCCGAGTCTTTCTCAGCCTGTATTGACTTGCTGATTTGTTGTACAGTTGACTCAGTCACTTAGGTAGGTTGGTAGAGTAGGAGACAACGGGGGAAGAGAACCGGAACTAGAAAGGGTCTTAGTCCTATAGAAGGTCACTCACCCAAGAACTGTAGTCCACCGGTTTCATAACCTTGAAGTCGTAGTCAGGAAGGTTACTTATAAGTCCCAACTAAAGGAACTCCTAAAGTAAATCCTTAAGAAATCCTAGGGGTAGGGATGGAATCTACTTCACCCCGCCCCCCGTTCGGGTAAAAAACCGTACCGGTCGAGTCGAACGAAATTCATGGACCCTCACACGGGAACCTTAACCTACATTAAGCATACATGTAAAGATGTTACTCAACAAAAATCATGAACCTTACAGAACAAAACGACCGAGACTTTCGTCAGTAAAGGGTCGATTCATGTACTAATTTGAAAAATTTCACTCTCTCTAAACTCACGGATAGGTAACGACCATAAACTTCAGAAGTCTCAAAATTGTCCACTATACCATTTTGAATTAGAACTTGACCAAAATTTGAAAAAGTAACACCAAAATTCGATTTGACACTAAAGAATTAGAAAATAAGACATTGATTAGTGAAGTGGAAGATTGTATGATCAAAATTAAACACTCAGTGCGTGTTCTCATCATCAGGTGATTGTGTAACCGGACTTTTTACACATGAAGATCTACTTACATATCGACGAATACCCGAAGGGACCACCGAGTCTACCATTTCTTAGACGGACGTTACGTCCTGTGGTCCCAAGCTAGGAACCCAACCCTTCTAGGGGACCTCCTCCCTACCGATGGGAGAGGTCATGAGAACGGACCTCTTAGGGTACCTGGCTCCTCGGACCACCCGATGTCAGGTACCCCAGTGTTTCTCAGCCTGTGTTGACTCACTGATTCGTCGTCGTATCGACGAATACGGCGAAAATCTCACAGAATATTTACACGGCATATTTTAAGATTTTTATAAACGGCACCCGTTTCTTCGTCCACATTTAGTCTACGTCTATCCTAACTTTAACAGTTTATTCGTTAACATAAAAGATAATAAATAGGAAAAGCAATTAAGAAAAATATCTCGAAACGTCTTTCTTCCTATATATGGTGAGATGGACTTGTAAATTTCACACGGGAACATACGGTTTATTCTCGGATAAAACTTGACGGAATTTTTACGTTTTAATAGGACAGTCAAGTGTTCAATAATGAGTCAAGCATGACCTGGTTTCCTCAAACTTGACACTACTGAAGTATCTCACTTTTCGGTCAAAGTGACAAAAAAAAAAAAAAAAAAACTTTTTTCAGAGACAAAACCAAAACTCTATCTTAATTTTAATATACTTTAAAATATGTATTTTTTACAATATCAAATGTCATCCCACACGAATGACCAAACTCCACACACTAAAATTTTGGTTTGTACTTAATAAGTAAAAAATTGAATCCGTTTCATTATCCTTTTTTACCTTTTGACTAAGTTCTCTAACACCTGTTCAGTCCTCAACACTCCCACTCTTAACTCCGACTTTTACTCTTTTTACAAGGTGTTCTTCTCCATACAAAGATCACGTACAAAGACCAAACAGATTATTCAGAAAATAAACTGTGTCATTGAATCTCGGGAGATTATATGTGTATTACACTTACATTTTGGAGACAGTCCGAACGGTCAATTAACTTCAATATCTACTACCGGAGAAAGATCAGAGACTACGACACTAATACATAATCGGGGAAATTGAGGAATTCAGAAAAAAGATCTAGAAATCGTACCCGGTAGTGTTTACATTTTTGTTTTAGACTTCGTGTGAAGTTTATAGTGAATTCAATGACCGTCTCTGTTTTAACCCTGTGATTAATCCAAAAACCGAAAGTAGAAACCGAAAAAATCAAACACACAAACACAAACACACGGAATGTAAAAAACTTCATAAACCCTACCTCTTCCACTCCCGTACGAGAAGACATGTTACCATGACAAATTTTATTTTAGGAAGGTTTAACGGTATTAAAAGAATACAACAGATCAGAAACGAAAACACTTTCCAAGAAAATTGACTTCAAGTTAGACACGCGTAAAAATAACGTGTTAAAAACGTAAGACATTCAAACAAATGACTTTGACAGACATTATCAAAGACAAGAATTTCTACTAGTAACTATGTTATTACCACGATTCATTTTAGAATTTTTACCTGGGAAAAAAGAGAAAACACAAAAAGTAGGTCCTTTACTACGGTGGTTTAAGGGACGGAAGGTCATTGAGTTCCCAACCTGGATAAGGGAGTCTTCTTTTTTTTGTATGTCTATATTTCCTTTTGTCGTGAGTAAAAAGTGTTGGATTGTCGTGTTTTCAGGTCTCCCATTCTTTATTAAAAGTGAAACTTAATATGACTTTCATTAAAGAAACGGGGTTTACAGTGTCAACAACAAAACCCACACAAGAGACCAATCCGAATATCCGATAAGTACGACACAGACAAAGTCTAGACTAACGGTCGAATACTCTATAATGTCTGGTTACCCTATTGATGAAAAGTCAAATAAGTGTCACTGTTTAGAATACGACATTTGTATTTTATACCCCAACGTAAATCACCAGTGTAAAAAGAAAACTCCCACCTGAAAATAAAAAAGTACGAGATCGAGAACTTTAAAACGTCCAACATTATATAGGTTTACATGGAAGACAATCTACGTATTTAACAATGAATTTCGGTATAAAAAATTTGACTGAAAGTTATAAACTTGATTGGCTTAACAAATCTTTGCCTAAATCTTCAGGACGTCACTTTCAGGACGCAAGTCCGAAGACACATAGTAAACAATATCAATTACTGTAGTGAACGTAAGGAATATGACGAAATCCACAATCACCAAAGTAGGTAACATCGTCCCCTTAGGGTCTTTGGACTTGAGTTCCGAACCGTCCATCCTTTGGTAAGGAACTTTTTATGTAAAATTAAAATATAAAATTACAAATAAGGGGAACAATTCTTTCTGAAGTTTACTAGTAGTCTCAACCCCGTACCACCTCCACATAGACACCCCAAAAACCGAGGTAACGGGACCCCTCTTTCGACTATGAGGAAGGACAACGAATGTTCCGGAAAAAAAGTATCGGTGGACTGGTTATAGTAGAGAAAGGTGAGGAGAAGGAACGTGACCTCTCTCCGAACTCGGTATGAATCTCAACAGGTTTGTGACGACAGATGAGGAACAACGAAGATCTCTATACGTATACAAAGGAGACGGTCTTCGGGAGACAAAAGAGGTCGAACGGTGGAACGACACCCGAATGAAGTACACGGAGAAAGGAGCACATGAACGGTAACCAGGGAGGGGTACTACTCGAGTTCTCGGAAAGAGGGGAAACTACGAGACTACACCAGTAGGGACAGACATCGTGAATGGTGTATCTACAAATGAGCAATATAGGAATGTAACAATCAAAGAACTCCCGTGCGGGGGGGGGTAGACCGGACATTCTTGACAACTACCCTTTTTTACAATACTCATTGTTCCCTAATTTTCGCTTTTATGGTAAAATATTTCTCTTTACATTGACGTTCACCTAACCTGTAAGGAGACACGCCCCCTCAGGTCAAGAGTAGGGTCTAGCCCCTTAGTGAAAAAGGACCATAGATGTAACTTCCAGTGACAAGGCGAGAACGGAAAGAAACAGAATTGATAAGACCAGGTAATCACGACACGAATTATCTCACCGTGAACCCATGTAGTAGTCAAACCTTTACAACTTTCTATTAAAACAAAAAGTGATAAACGAAGTTTCAACTAGTCGATTTAACTACCGTAATTTCGAATAAAACCATCATACACTAGGTTCCTCTTCCCGTATCGTAAAGTAGTATCCCGTAAAACCTTTTATTATACCAATTGACGAAACATTCTTTCAGTCAACCCCTTTTTTTTGAGCTGTCAGTTTTTATAAAAACTCTTTTTCTCTAGACCCAGTATCCGGACTAATGAAGGTATCAAGTAAGTCAGTTTTTTTTTTTTTTCGGGTACGCAAAAGTCACCGTGGACTAAGAAGTCCCCAGGAACAATGATCCTTCGTTACGGAACGGATGGTCTACCTACGGTCAAACGTTCGTTATAAAGGGTTAATGAGTCAGAACATGGGACAGTTGTCGGTGCAAGTACACCTTCCTTTTTCTTTTTTTGGATAAGGTTGGGGTGTATACAAATTCTACGATATATGACTCACGTTCGTCTGTTTTCGTCGGATCGTCACGGTTGTGGATAGCTTATTTACGAGAAAAATTTTCTCACTAACTATGAACGATTCAAAGAACCGACGAAAGTGGATCTTTTAAGATTATATAGATGTAGTTTTGATGACACATGAAAAGAAATCAGTGAACACTGATAGTCATTGGTACTGTTAAAGTAGTCATCACTTTATGACTTAATAAAAGTCGAAACTTCCAGTATTAACGGTCGACAATCGAATATCTTGACCGGACGACGACGACGATACAGTGAAGTCAGCACAGGTTGAGACACACTGGGGTATCTGCCGTCGAGTGGTCCGAGGCGGCAGGGACCCTAAGAGGTCCGTTCTTGCGACCTCACCCAACGGTAAAGGAAGAGGTCACGTACTTTCACTTTTCACTTTCACTTCAGCGAGTCAGCACAGACTGAGAAGTGCTGGGGTACCTGACGTCGGAGGGTCCGAGGAGACAGGTATCCTAAAAGGTCCGTTCTCATGACCTCATGACCACGGTAACGGAAGAGGCTGTCTTGACCGGATCCGAAGGGATATTGAACACTGTTCTTTGTTAAAAAAAAGGGGAGTAAAGACGACTACTAAATCTTCATATGTAAAACTCGATCTTCATGTGTAAAAATCATATGAACAAAAATTTTTTTACATAGGAATTTCAACATAGTATCCCTCTAGTTTGAAAGAATTACTAAGTTAGGAAAAGTCACAAGTCTCATGTAATAACTTTATATAACTTTACAATTTAAAATACAAGTACTTATACGGGTCAAAGGGGGAAGTGCATTATTCATGATTCACGTGTAATTAAATAGGATTGAGAAGAACAAACACAGAACGAACATGAGACAACTGAACCAATCGTTTCAACTAAGTCAAAAATAAAAACACGGGATCATAGATTAAAATTAAAAAATTTCTTAAAATAGATCTATTTTAGACATCATTTAATTACTCATAAAATTTCATGAGTAAAACAAACACACAGAGTAAAATTTTGAACATATTAAAACTCAATGTATTAAATGTGCGAACGGTTGTAAATTGTCACAAATTTAGTATCATTGGGATTATGTAAATTACCAACGATACAACTAGACAGGAATATGTGTCCTCTACACATTTTATATGATTGATGAGAACAAAAATACATAAAGTATAAAAGTTGTTTGAAACGACATGGATGGTAAACAGTCTAGGACACGATCCCTAAATCAGTAATAAACGTATAAAGTCTAACATTAAGTAGTAATTAAAATATTCTAACAAAAACAGTAAAGAAAAAGTCCCATACCATGGCAAACAAAAACACCCTTGTTTTCTGTCGTAACGATTACGGTGACAAGAAAACCTAATAGTGGATTTGATAAATTTCCACTCTTGTCCTTCTTGAAATCGAAACTTAGAAAAACGTGATTTTATCTTTTTGAGGTATCATTTAGAATTGTGTTAATTCTAAAGAAGATCGGACATGTACTATTACTTTCTGGATATTTTCTATTATCTTTTTTTGGAGTAGAACAAATCGAATAACATAAGAAAGACTTTTGTATTCAGTTAAAAGGTAGTAAAATTTAAATTCTGAGTCATAGGGATAAGACTTCTTTAAGGGGATAAAGGGTAAAAAAAAGACAATTTGGGAGTATGGTGAAATCTGTTAGGACAGACTTTAGAAAAAGTAGAGTAACTAGGAAGGATTGGGAACTCTCAAAAAAGGTCCGGTTTAAAATACAGACATTGTGAATGAAACAACAGGGGAAATACAGTAAATAGTCCTTATCGGGTCTCAAAGTACTTCAGGAGACAAATTTACACATGGGAAGTATTAAAAGAGATATGAGGCAAAATGTTTGATCTTCGTTAAATACAGAGGAACATCTTTTCGAGTAAAATCAACCATAAACATGGTGACACGGATGAGGTCGAATCTTAGACCTTTCATCCTTGGTCCTCTGACGTTCCGTATCGTCTCTTTCGTCACCTAACCGTCAGGTCGTGAACTAACATTAGAAGACGGTACTGGTCGAGACACAAACATCCGTTTAGTGGAGGGATCTGATCCACAAAAAATTTTAAATAAAACCGGTTGACAAGACATTAAGTTTTTTTATCTTAAAATGGTTACAGTGAAAATATTACGGTAGAAAACATAGGTGTACATAGTTTTTGTATGACATTGTCCATGATTTACAATAAAAATTTCATTAGGTTGAAAGATAACATAAATACTCCGATAGGACAATTCTTAAAAAGACGACTGAAGAATTTATTTTACTTCGTTAAATATCAATGTACATTTATTCCTTCTTTTTGTACCATCGATCCGTGAAGAATAGGAAGAATACCACCAGTTATTTATTAACTTTTACCTCTCCAAAGTAGGTCGTTCCAAATACACCCATCCTATGGGGTAACTAAACGAATAAGTGAAAACAAAATTTCACACAGAATACACATTAGACAACATACACAAAAAGAAGGATAAGAATCGAATTTATTACACCTTCTGGACCTTTAAATTCCAACGTAACGTAGTCAGGGAACAAGAAAATTGGTCACAAGAAGAAATCTAGAAAACTAAATATAAAGTGTAACTTATAGAAAAACCTAATAATCGTCGACAGGACAACGGTACGAAGGGTAGTGGTCTAGAAGGGAACTCACCCGAAACGTAGAGAGTGGCTCACCACTGACGAAACGGGGGTACCCTATTGGACCTGATAGTAAGACAAAACGTTCTAGGTGGGTAAGGTACTCGACACTGACATGAAAACCTCATTCGGTGAGTCGCCGTCTGAGAGGAAATTAATTCAGGAAACATTTTGTTACAGACCAAGTCTCGTGTCTACTGTGAGTAGATCTAAGAATGGACGGGAAAAGGACTTTGACGACATGATTCTAAAATTCTTGAATCGAAATGTCCCCGAAGGGGTCACTGACAAGTACACCTGTCAGGGATACTAATGGAGACGAACTGACTCTGTGGGTTGGTGATGAGATCAACACCTGGGTCAAGGGACGTCGATCATTTAGCTACAAATACTTATCTAACCTTCCTCTTCCCAATCTTGACTCTGTAGTAGACCAAAACTGTCTTGGATCGTATAACCTTCGTAACACACACTCCCAGACAATCACCTGGGGTCCACATATAAAACTAGTTAACTGAAATATGACAAGTAGTATAAACAGAATCGTCTCAACATCAGAAATTCTCCAAAAGTTCCGTACTATAGGTTGAAAAACCCAATTGATAATCTATCAAGGACAAGAAACTTTCATCTTCTACCGGGTTTAAGTCACAAAGTAATTAATTATAATAAATGTTACACACTAAAAATTCGAATCGACCAATTCAGAATTTACAGTAAATAGACATAAGTATGTAAAATCTCAACAAAATAAGTTATTGGATAATAGTTCTTCAGGGTTTTGATGGTATAAACACGGAATCGTCTAGATAACCTATTATAACGGTTTAATTTATTGAAATTTAAGAAAGTCATATTAAAATTACGACTCATAAAAACAAGACAGAGAATTAAGACCTGTAGTTATTATACAATGGATATCATTAAAAGAAAAATTCCTCTGGTAAGTTAAAGGACTATTAAGACACATTGTCACAAATGATATTTGAATCTCGACTTTAACTTTATAAAGGTCATATGAAAAATAGACTACTTTTCCTCTTTCCAAAATAATTCATTTTACAGTTTAATAAAAATGACAATAGAACATATAAAATTTATCCTTCATCTGGTCAACGCAAACCTCTCTAATGTTTAACTACTCGTCAACGCTGTCTAACCTCGATCAAGATCTGGTGGTGGTTTAGCATGTCTATTCCTTTTTCCGATACACTGACTACTACCAGTTCCTGACCCAGCTCCATCATCTGGAATGTCTTTATCCCCCGTGCCGTCTGCGCCAGGACCTATATGAAGTCCATGTTTGATTCGTAAAATGAGTCATTGAAATAGACAAGGATCTGAATTATCGACGATTAGAGATTATAAGTAATCTTGGGGTAATATTGTTAAAGAGTGATGTACCAAAGGTCAAGTGTCACCCAGTTTAACACAACGTTCTGTGTTATCTCACTTTTTGGACTATTGGGTATCTCAAGTGTCCCGTCCACACTCAAGACAGGTGTCAGACTGACCCCTATTTAGACGAATTCGGGAACATACGATTACGGAAAGGATTCCGGAAAGGAATAAAATAATGATATATCGGTTTTCAAAAAAGTAAACACATGACACCGAGTACAAAACAGTCCGTACACGACCAGTATGAACGACCTACCTGACACATTTAGTCCCCAGACGTAGGACACCGAGTATTCCACTAAAACTCACCGTACCGGTTTCAGTCGGGATCCGTTTCAGTTCTTCATCCGCTTCAGAGAGAAACGGAGGGGTCGAGAAGAGAGTCACGAAGAAAGAAGAGAGGGTCATGGAAAGTGACTTGCGATAGGGTGACGGGCACGGATGACAGAACGAGTTGACACATAGATGATACAATGAACGATTACTACCATATTCCATATTAGGTAGAGTGTTTATAAACGCAAAGTTTTTCCTTGAGACATTCTACCTTTTCGGAAGTTCTAGGTGTCCTTACTTCGATATTACCACTTCGATATTAACGAGTAATCGAGGTTGTCTCCTTCTCTCTCCATCATCTCAACGACAAGACCTCACCCCCTCTCTCGATGGATGAGGATTCCGGTTGGAACTTGGACTCGGGAGTAGGGAAAGGGTTGTCAGACAAGAACTACGACACCTTCCAAGGGGGAGTGGTTCTTCAATAAAAGGGTAGAGGGTAGGGGACACAATAATTGGGTGGGGGAGTCCGTATTATTCAAGTGATGTCATTTAGGAAAGATTATTAGTCAATAAGGACGCCCTCACCCTCCCTTCCAACACCTGGTTCGTAGTCTGTTCGTATAGGGGTAAGTTGCTCCAGGTTAGGGACTAGAGTGTTCTCTGGTAAGGGACTCTATCATCGGTGCTACCGGTGGAAACGGTGGGAGAGATTCTACTGGTTTTACACACGTAAGGGGAAACAGGGACCGGTTTGGAACAATTTTCCTTGAGAGAAAGATCTTCAAAACAAATAGTTCCATAACGTAAATTAACAACATCCGTTGAAAAGGAGGTCTCTCGTGTCTACAAATTTCCTCGTGTCGACAATTTACTACACCGTATGAGTCCAAACTTGAATCTACCGATTATCTTAAGGAAAAAAAAAAAATTACTCTTGGTTTTTACAAACTTTGTTTTTACTGGAGTTTATAGCACTTTTGGAAGTAAAACTTGAATTCTATTAAACAAAATGTTTTACCTTCCACTATATATGAGAAACCACCCGAATATTTAACCCTTCACATTACCTAATGGGGGTCTTTGTAGAGACCTTCAAAGACAATTGGATTGTAAAAAAATTCAGCCTGTTACCATATATTGAAAATTGAGAGCTATCCTTGATTAAGACTTCGTAGTTTACGAAGACTTTGTCTTAGACTGGTGTCTCTACTTGAGTCACTAACCAGTAATCGAGGTTGTCTCCTTCTCTCCCTCTTGAAGGACGCGTCTCCTCTGCCCGCCGCCGCACCGCCGCCTCCTTCTCCTGTTCCTCCTTCTCCTGCACCTCCGTCGAAGTTTCCATATCTCCCAAAAAGCAAATTCTTTACTTCGACTTAACATTGTTGACAGACTTCAAGATACTTTTTCGATCCACTAAGTTGCTGTATGATAGTTCGGGGGTAAAGAGGGTAAAACATGACCAGTGGTATTCTTTCCGAGTACATTAATTAATCGTTATAGTCTGTCCGAAAGAATGTCAAATGTTTGTATACTTATTGGGGACTATTGATCAAGTCGAAGAAACCCATGAGATTTGTAGTGTAGATTAGTAATCAAGTCTAACTGGATAGTGTGTCAACTACATCTTGACACTACCGAATCCTTACAAGAGACATTGTACACGAGGACACGTGATTCGGCGAAATCAGTACAGGTCGAGAAACGTCGGGATACCTCACATCGGGTGGTCCGAGGAGACAGGTACCCTAAGAGGTCCGTTCTCATGATCTCACCCATCGGTAAAGGAATAGGTCCCCTAGAAGGCCTGTGTCACTAGCTTGAGTCCAGAGTACAGGGAACGTAACCGTCCGTCCAAGAAACGGTGATCACGGTGGACCTACGATCTAATAATCTGTCACACATTGACTTTAACGATCCAACAACTAATATAAAATCTAAGACACCAACCAGATTTATTTAACTCCTACACCCTTGTTTCTTGAGAGGTTATCCGTACAGTCTTAGTCACTGGTGACTTGGAAAATTTTTACAGGGATATCCTTTGCTGCTAGTGAGGGCTTGTCTATTAGCAGGTGCATTAGGTTCTCTCCGATTTCCTTCTTGTCGTCTACCTAGGGAGGTCCATTTGGATGCACGGAGAAAAGTAGGTTTAACAGGGTCAATTGTATTCAAACTCTAAATACACTTAAACGATATGATATATCCATAAACACTTTATGAAAGTTGTAATGTAAACACCAGTTAAAATCAGGAAATACTGTTCATATGTTTCTTCTAAATAGATTTCTTACACGTCAGAGTCATAAACATTTCTAAAACTGTTGGTGTAATACTGAATTCATGGTGTATCCATTAGGAGGGATGGGCGTAAGAGGTTCCTTTCTTTGTAGGTCCTTACATGACTCTCTCTGAACATATTCGGGACTCCTTGGGTGTAGGGAAGAGTGGTCTCAACGTTCCTATCCCACAGGAGAAACTGACCTTTCATTCTTTTTCTTCCATAGATAGAGTGTTATCTGTCCCGACTACTGTGAACCGATCATGTACGACTTAGTCAGTCGACGGATAACTCTCGGTCGGAGATGGGACTCTTGCGTAGAGTACACCGGTCGTGGACACGACTTGTGTAACAATTGTATTAAAATTTTACTCGGGGGTTCGTGTCGGTCCATAGAACCGACCCACATAACATAGAGTGAATTACAAAGTTGTCATGGGACTCCATTCTTCAAGATAATAAAACAAAATATCCACTCATTTGACTTCAAATCTTTCTGACTCAGTGTATCAATCGTATGTGATCTCACTATAAAGCCTCTTCCGCTACCGTGGGGTGAGGCCATGAGAACGGACCTTTTAGGGTACCTGCCTTCTCGGACCATCCGACGTCAGGTATTCACAGCGATTCTCAGCCTGTACTGACTCGTTGAAGTGAAACTGAAAAGTGAAAGTACGTAACCTCTTCCTTTACCGTTGGGTGAGGTCACAAGAACGGACCTCTTAGGGTCCCTACCGCCTCGGACCACCCGACGGCGGATACCCCAACGTGTCTCAGTCTGTGCTGACTTCGCTGAATCGTCGTCGTCGTCTCATTATAAACTTGGGACCATGGAGTAAGGGTCTTGCGTACTAGAGAAGCCGACGAAGAAATTGAGTTCTGAATTAGGTTCATCAACCCCCAGGGAAGTACTGATACCTAACCAAACCCTGGTCATGGATCTTAATCACTCTGTATTTAAAATTCTCGTCTTTGGAGTACTGTCTTATAAGGAATCTTAAGTATCGTAAACATCTTTCTTTCTTTCTTTTACTTCAGCGAGTCCACACGGACTGAGAAACGCTGGGGTACTTATCATCGGACGTGGTTCGAGGAGGCAGGTACCCTAAAAGTTCCGTTCTTCATGACCTCACCCAACGGTAAAGGAAGAGGTCCCTTAGAAGGTTGGGTCCCTAGCTTGGATCCAGAGACCGTAACATCTGTCTACGAAATGGCAGACTCGGTGGTCCCTTCAGGATCGTAAATATTCATCCACAATTGATAATCGACCACGAATTCCTAGTAGTGTCTTTTATAGAATCTGGATCTCTAACTACTTTAATATTCCGCAAATACATGGTCAAAGTATTGAGGGGACAACTGTTGGTTTGTCAATTTTTGTGAGTGGGTCCTGGTTGTTAATTTGTGTGAAACTTTAAGCTCACGTGGTAAAACCCTGATATCCATCAGGGTAAACATGAACTTCGTATAGTCATGAAAATAATTAACAAAATCCGGACGCACAGTTGTAATAGAAAGAAAACATGTCGTAGATGTTAACGTAATCGTCACAATTCACAAGTCACGACCGTGAATTTTATAATATATTTAGAGTCTTATAATAAAAAATTTAGTATAGGTAGAGATAGGAGAAGGACGCTAAGGTCAAGAGGGTGTGTAATCACAGAAGTTTAAAGGGACATGATAAGAATAAGAAGTCTCAAATTCAACATACTAGGAGACTGAAAGGAATGCCATTATATTCGATGATCTTTGGTCACGAGTATACTCATATATATCACACACATATATATATATACTTATATATGTCATACACACATATAAATATATGTGTGTGTACAACAGTCTGTTTCCCTCGGGAGTCACATCTTTTTCAATTAGTATGAATGCTATCTTTACTTCTACAGTTGATTTCTGATCAATTATTCACTCAATTCAATAACGAGACCATTGCAGTCTTATCCTTCTGTTATTAAACAGAGAGAGGAGGACCCAAAGTATAGAAACTTCTTAATTGGTAAAAAAACTTGTCTGGACATATAAAACGTATATATAAAACGTTAGGCATTATCCTCAAGTAAAATTGATAAACAAAGAGTAACAAAACAAGATGAATCTTCTTCTGTGTCATCCTAACACTCAAAAATAGATTGAAACCTACGTCACTCTACTGGTTCCACAAGGTCAATGTCTTCTTCTCACAAAATCTTAGTATTTGGTTTATTTCGAGGATGGACTGGAATTAAAGAGTGTGAAGAAGATAAGTTTAGGGAAAATTGTACACCTTATATGTGAAACCCGAATTTAAAGAACAGTCCGGTTAACGTCTAATGTTGTCTTATACCAGACACATATATTGTTGATATTGAACAAAATCTAGTCTCAACTGACGTTATTACTTTCCTCACAGGTGTGATTTTGTAATGTCTTATGGAGGTCACTTCCATTAGCCGACGCGTGCCCATTTCTAGCATTGGTCTCCTTCCTTTTCGGTCTGTGGCACCTACCGGTCGTTGGTGAACAATTACCTCATGGGATTTGACGTATTAAGACCTCACTATATAGGGGATATGGTAAAGGTATTAAGAATAAGGTATAATCTTTTGAAACAATCCGGTTTCTGTTTATCATCCGTTCCACCGTGTCCCGTACTTTACTTGTTAAGGCAATTCTTAAAACGAAAAAAGTGTAACCGGTATTCGTCGTTAAAAGTTTAAACGTGTGTTACTCCAGAATTTTAAAAACTTTGTAATGAAAATTTATTAAGTCATATGAATCGTGAAGTCCTGTCCTAAAAGTAAACCAAATAAAAAATTTATGGCGCGTCACTATAAGAAACAATTAAACCTGGCAAATGGGACGTAACCCACTATTGAGTGACCATATAAAGTCAAAAAGACTTATTATCGTAAATACCATTAGTATAATCTGAAGATAAAAGTTAGAGTATATCTTCAGGTATTTTATGATTCCGTAAAGTACAGGACACAGTCAAATACAAAACCAGGTGAAAAGGTCATAAAATCACCTGGGACTCTACACACACTACACTGCAAACAGTAAAAGTAATCGTTTTTTTTTTTTTTTTTTCAACATACTAGACACGGAAAAAATATAGAACCGTCCATCCTTATAATATAAACCTACGTCTCAAGTCCCTTCTATTCAACCTTTGTGATTTACAATTTTCTACATCGTTTGGGACAGTTTGTAATCATGAAATATCTTCTTACGTACGAAAGGTATAAAAAAAAGAATGTATTTGTAGTCCAATCCGTCATATTTCTTATTCTGAAAACAAAAACAAGACAACGTGACTTCAAACTGTTTATCACAATAACTCTCCCTACACATTAAAAAGACATATCTGGCCTTTTCATCATTGCCAGAAAAGTAAACGTTCTCCGAGTTTACAAAAGTCGATCCTTGTTTAGAAGGACCAACTTTCAATCATCCTATGCGGACGAGAAACCGGACTACTGGTCAAAATTGAATCTCGACAGAAAATAAAACAGGAGGGGCTCAAAACACTTCAAAGAGTAAAAGTAAAGTTCGAATAAACCCCCTCCATCTTTCCAGTAAACACACGTATTATTAGGACACTTCATGTCCATGAAACAGACTCTTTGTAACCTTCGTCCAATTTACAAAACATTTGAGACTTTATAATCCAGATTACATATTCGTCTTAACCTTTCGTCTAATCCTACCAATTGTGTACTTTGAAAAAAGAAATCAAAAAAAAAGGAAAACAAAAAAACTGTATAACCCAAAGTCAAAACTCCCAAAAAAACACAAAAAAAAAAAAAAAATGCTCTAAATGACTCCTTTTATACACTTCCTAGAAGTGAGATTCTACAATATAAAAAGAATTTTTTATTGAGGTTCATCCCCATGGTGACTTAGACATGTCACGGCATGTTTGGCTTCAAGACGGAGACTACAGACAACACTCAAACAAAGAAACTTAAAAGTATAATACCAATGAAAAGGAACGTATGTTTATTCGTATATTTTTACCGTTGTTTGACGTGTACTAAAGTTCTTATAATTTTTCAGAAAATTTTCATAACGGTTTGTAATTACAACTAAAGATCAATAAATAAGACCCTTACATATCATAAACTTTTGTCTTTAACCATGGAACGTGTGTAGTAGACATTCGACAAGCCAAATTTTATGACATCTATTAATTGGTTCCATCTTACTGGAACATTACATTGACGAGAACCCGTTATAAGAGACATGTATAATCGCTGTTGTCTAACCTAAAATACAACTGTAAACAAACCAATATCACGTTATATAAAACATACGTTCGTCAAAGTTATTTCAAACTAGAAGGAGACGATGTAACTACAACTACGTTAGGAATGTTTACTAACGAAAATTTTAAAATTCTATCCTTTTCAGATATCTTTCACAAGACAATGTTTTACATAGACAATGGTAACCTTTAAAGTGTACAGTATCCTTCAATCGACTATAGATGGTTGAAAGTTCTTGAACTAGAACAAATTACTCCACTTTTTATGGTTGTTTTACCATGTTTTCGTGTAACACGGTAATGTTATACGTGATTCAGAGAAAAAATGGTGCCGACTTAAGTCGTTCCGCGATTGAACGAATTTACACTTAATGATTGAAGATTTTGACATTAAACTCAGTGTACAAAAGTACACCTCAACCTCAACTAAGTATAATGTTATAAACACACGATTTGTACATACAAAAAGTCAAGTTTCAGTACTACAAAAATTTTAGAATAATTTCAAAGTTTTTAGACTTCTAACAAATAGATCTACATTTAAAAATAATTTTTCAACGTGAATACTTTTTCGTTTCTAAATCAGACTGTCTACAAACGAGGACCAGAATTTAAAGATTTACATTACTTTGGATTTCTACCCCCCTCTATAATTAGTACGTTTCGTATATAATACGGAACGTTTATTAAAAAATACACAAAGATTTTCCGTCTTTCTTTACATCTATTAACTTTTTATTAAAATATATAAGGGTCAATCTCCTAAACTTGTGTAATTAATGTATCCGACGATGATTTGGTACAATTTCTGTACGAGGACAGTCACGTGTGTATTTGTATGAACGGTAAACCTTTGAGAATTTATACAGACACTTAGAATTTTTTTTACAACTACAGTCATTATCTCTTGTACTATCAGACATCCATCTTATACAGACTTAACTAATAACACTATTGAACTACCTTTGAGGCCGTGTTGGATCTTCTCATCTATCTTTGTCTACTGCCACAGTTTCAAGAAGGGGCACAATCTTAGGTTTTACTAGGTCACTATTCGTCCTGTCAGAGAGATATATTAAAAAAAAAAAGGACCTCTTTTTAGGTACAAATAAAAGACCGAAAGATCAAAAGTAAGACCATGAAAAAAACTTAAAGACAATGGAGAAGATCTGACGTGTTAGGTAATCTCCACTATTCATCGTTGGTAGGAGTTCATTGAAAACCCAAAAGCACCAAAGTACAAAGTCACGAACGATGTACACTTATGGGATAACCACCGTCGTCCGAACTCTGAGTTCGGACAGAACACAGTTAACCGAGTGAACCTCCGTAAAGAGAGTAGACTGGTACTTGAAGGCCAAGGACCACCAATCATGGAAAATCTCAGTTATATGACTAATCTAGTAAAAACTGGTCAAACGAAGTACCGGTATTTATCATAGAAACGTAGTACTGTGAAACTCGGAGACTATTCGTCAATAAGATTTTATCGGTAATGTTCTATGATCAGAACTAACGAGTCTTCCGAATTATCCATCGTCATCAATTTAAAACTGGTAGAAAGGGAGACAAATAGACTCCGACAAACTTCCAAAAAAACCCCTCTCCCAACGATAAATTTTAAAAAGAAAGGTAAAGAGAGTCTTGAAAGGTACTTCATTGTCCCTTTGTACAAAATACGATTACTCAAAGTACAATTACCCTCTGCGTAATTTTCAGAAACGTTCAACGTGAACGATTCACTAAGTTCTCATTCGAAGTTTGATTCACGGTTTTCCAAAAGGGTGGTTAAAGATTATGGTATGTGAATTAATGTCCCCATTCAGTTTTAATCTTCCTTTTAACAGTTGTCTTTTACCAATGTACCTTAGGACTCTTGATCTCATATAATAAGTCATAGTTTCTCTTGTATCTACCGAATACCATTCCTTCTTATTTTAAGATAATAATAAAAACTATTTATCATTCCGTAGAAACAGTCTAAAGAGACCTCTAGCTTCGGACATTCCATAACGTAGTTTCTTATAATCACGAGTTCCTTATTTATGGTAATTTTCAACGTTCACATCGGACCTATAATGGACTATTTTTCCATGGATTTCTCCGACACTCCTCCCTCCTTAGTCCTCCATCTAAGATGTGAACTGGACCAACGTGTGATCGAGAGACCAAGGACCTTCTCAGTAAAGTGGAGAAGTACAAGGTCAAAGAAGTAACCCAATTTATTCACCAACGATTCCACAGTATCCCCGAAGGGACCACCGAGTCACCGTTTCTTGGGTGGACGGTTACGTTCTCTACCGTCCAAACTAGGGGCCCAACCCTTCTAGGGGACCTCCTCCCGTACCGTCGGGTCAGATCATAAGAACGGATCTCTTAGGGTACCTGTCTCCCTGGACCGTCCGGTGTCAGGTACCCCACGTTTTCTCAGCCTACGTTGAATTGATTCGTCGTCGTACAAAATGTACCTCTTTCGATCATTAACAATAACTCGGTGAGTGGAGTAAAGTAGACCAAGAGTAATTTATAAGTCACTTGTAAGTGACATATAGTCCGTGAAGTGTCCACCGAACCCCTATCTCACTCTGACAAAGTCTAAAAGTTCTTCAAGTCACAGTTCACCCGTTTGAGCCATTCAGTCATCCGTCAAGTTGTGTACCATGTCAGTCACGAGTCTACGTGTCCCACTCCACACACGTGTGTCTTTGTTGGGTTTAGTCCCACCACACCTCAGTCATTTCCCGAAGAGTCACTTTACTTTAAATGGCTTTAGCCTCCTGTCCAACCTTTCAAATCGATCCTCTTTTCCCAGGGCCCAGTAACTAGACCCGTACTTTTTCAGTTAACCCTCTCGAAGGACTTCAAAGTAACACCGACCTTGTCTCTTAAACTCCGTCTCTCACTCTCCACTGTGTTCGTTACGCCGGTCCCATCCGGATACCGTGGCACAATCTCCAAACTGAACTTCCTCGGAGACTTCCCACAATTTACTCCAGTCTAAATACGAACTTCACACCTCCCTGTCCTAACGGGTGCTGAAGTCCTCGGAGACAGTTCAACGGACCATTGGTTGCTCGTCCTCCCTGACCCGGGTGTAGGTTGAAACGTCTCCGAGACGACGGGTACCAGGTTTAGGCCGAAGGGTGTTCCAGTGTCCACCATCGTCGGACACAAGAGTCTGTCGAGGGGACTGTCGGTCGTAAATTCGGAACCAAACTTGAAGTCGGACGTTCCGGTGGTCGCAGTTACGACGGGACGTTTTGATTGAAGGTCCCTTCTGGAAAGGGACCTCGGGTCGGGGTTCCTACGTCCGATGTCCCGGGGTCGGAAACAGACACCGAGACGACCCTCGGACCCGTAGGAACTCGGAGAAGAAGGACTCGGAACGACCATTAAAAGGGAGCAATTTTGGAAAAGGAAAACGTACGACCATACGGTAGATGGAAACGGGTGACTCCGTGTCTAGCACAGGGTGCCCTCCGTTCGAGGAGAGGATCGAGTCCCTTTGGCGTTTTCCCGAGTTGATTCAGTGTGGTCCCGACGCACTGTGGGAGGATCCATCCCGACCACCACCCTCTGGACCGACTCGACTTTAGTGACCACTGCACGTTAAAGTCCCGAACAGACCCGGGTATGGTCAACGATGTTTCTGGTACCTTTCGGGAAGTACCTCCCGTTTGACTCTGGATAAGGAACCGTGAGGGACGTTCAGTCGGTCGGGACACTCGGGATTCCTTTTTCTTCAACTCTCTTTTCTCGGGAACCAGATTTAACGACAACCTCCACATCTACGTTGGATAGGAGTCTAAACTCTGGATAACACGTCACATGGTGGGTCCTCGAACGCCTCTCCCAGCCCCCAACTCCAGGTCTCTCTCCGAAGTAGCGTGTCCCTTAATTTGA
Source organism: Capra ibex (assembly GCA_006410555.1). NCBI lineage: Eukaryota > Metazoa > Chordata > Mammalia > Artiodactyla > Bovidae > Capra > Capra ibex. The sequence continues at coordinate 12,696 of SJYO01036558.1, read as the reverse complement.
GGGGCATCATCAGTGTCTTCAGGTGACTCTGAGCTTGACGAATGTGTACTACTTCTTCGATGTGGGTCCTCCATTCACCGTTGCCTACCGGTCGCGACCTCGAAATGGTGGTCTAAGGGAAAACGGTTCACTTAACCGACCAAGTCGGTTCGTACACACGGAAGGGACCCGAATATTAGTCTACGAACGTCCCTTCAGTCTAAGTGTATGGTGTTTCTCCTCTGAAGGGATGACTCCAGCGTCCACGAAGTTACGTGGACCCGAAATATCTACCTAACATACTTTTGGGACCCGGAGTCACAATTGAGCACTCGTTTCCTGGAATTAAGTCTCTTCCGACATCTTCACCTACCCTAGAATGTGTTCCTCCTTTCACTTTCACTTCAGAGAGTCAGCACAGGCTGGGAGTCGCTGGAGTACCTGACGTCGGATGGTCCGAGGAGGAGGGTACCCTAAAAGGTCCATTCTCACGACCTCACCCAACGGTACCTCCTGTAGGGAGATTAAAACGAGGAAGATGGTCCTCATTCCCTACCCTACTAGGGAACTACGACTAAATCCGGGGTGGGTTTTCTCATTCTCCTTTATTTCCCCCGACATTTAACAGGGTACAGAGTCGTTTTCACTCTTCCGGGTCTGGTTGTGAAGTCCGAATGACGTCACGAGAATCTCGAGATCAGGAGTTTCCCTAGGGATTCCTTCCTCCACCTACCCCTTTCGGTTCTCGTCCCTAGCTGTTGGGTTTAGTGGGATTTCTCCTACATCTCTCTCCTATCCCCACATCCTTTGTTTTTACTGACTATTAACTCGCCCGTAATTCTGCTCGGGACGTCTTTCGACTGTGTTCCTCCACCACCTACAACTTCCGTGCTCACGAAGGGTGACGGACCGGTCCTTCAGAAGTGTCGGACAACACATGAACCTCTTCACACGTCTCCTCCTTCGACTCATGAAGCGGTGTATAAGTACGACGATCTTACTCTGAGGGGTCCGGGTGTCCGGAGACACTAGGTCCTCTGAACTAAAAAGACCGGGCTGACGATCTCCCGGCAAGTCAGGTCTAAACTCAGGGAAGGTTTCGTTTGAACCGGGACCCGGGTCAGGAGACGGGAGAAGTCTCTCTACCGACTGAAAACGGGAACAGGTATGCCGGACCTTTTATCCACGTCCCTCTTAAGATGTCTGGATGGTCCGTGACCACGGGGTCATTAACAATAAGAACCTGGACTACCCAGGTGTCATTCAAAGGGACTGTCCTAAATCCTGACCAAAATGAATCTAGGTTCTGTGAACCGTGGTAACGACGTCTCCGGAAACCGGGGAAACTTCCCTGGTACGAACCCCAGGGAAGTCGACTGACATCCTGATCATGTCTGTACGACCCAAGGGAGTCAGGTAGTCTCATGTGAGTAGACGACCCACCCATACCCGTGACGGTAGGGAGGACCACTAAAGTCCCGGAGAACTTAAAGGTTTCGGACGGTCCTAACGCGGTAACTTTGTTCACCATTACGCATGATAGACGGTCGAGGGTCGGACCCATCCGTCAGTCAATTTAGGTCACAGACTAATGTCTAGTGACACCGAATTTATCACCAGTGGGTCAGTGAGTTTCGTGGACTATATGGTCGTCCACTGAGTTTACTGACGGAGGTAGTGACCGTGAGTCACACACCGGCCGTCGACGTGACAGGTCCAGGAGTCGGTGGTCGACGTACACCGACGACTGGTGATTTTCCGACGAGACTTGACTTTACACGTTAAAAGTCACATCTTACGTGTTGCCTAAAACTTCTGAATCAAACTTTTTTCTTACTTTTTATGGACAAAAAATATAAATTTACGACCTTACAATGATAAAACCTAGATAAAACCCAATTGACTTGGTACAATGATTTTAATTAGTCTGGACAGAGAAAAATGAAAAAAAAAAAAAAAAAAATTATATATCACTGATGAGCCTTTACATTTTAATGTACACCCCGAGTGTAATATACTGAGAACCTGTCTTAACGGGATCTGTAACGAGTACAAGGGACAAGAACAAAAGAGGTCCTTAATTTTTTAACAAAAGCGAACCGTCTCGTACTTGGAGTGGAATTTTTGATAGGAGGGAGTCCGTATAACTTGAAGGGGTCGTTATGAATTATTGACGTTATTAGGTAACAAATAATTATCTAATACTTCTAGTTATTAAGTAACCCTTTCGGGTAACAGAAGGTGACTACCGTCGAAACTGTCGCCGGGGGTCTCTTTTCAAAAGAGGGATTACGTTCGAGAGATTCGCGTCGACAGGTACCCACCGTCCCGGAACTTACTCCTATCTCCAGTCTCGCTCTGGTGACCTCATGCATACTCTATAAGGTCTTGGAGTATTCCTTTCGTCGTTCCTTGAAGGGACCACCCGGTCACCAATTCTGAGGCGTGAAGGTTACTTCCCCGGGTCCAAACTAGGGATCAGTCCGTGATTCTAAGGTGTACGGAGCCCCTCGACGATTTTTCGTCCCGCCGCCCCCGCCGCCCCCCTCCCATCCTTTTGGATGTTGGAATGTCTGTGATGTGTCTTCCTCGGGAGACCCATAATCTCCGTCGTGAAGGACGTGTATCCTTACGATAAGTCCTTATATATTCAGTGGTCAACAACAACACACCAGTGATTTGGTACAGGTTGAGAAAACGTTGGGGTACTTGACATTAGACGGTACTCTAAAGGACCCATTCTTATTACCTCACCCAACGGTAAGGGAAGAGGTCCCCTAGAAGGGTTGGGTCCCTAACTTGGGACCAGAGGACGTAGAGGACGTATCCGTCCACTAAGAAATGGTGACTCAGTGGACCCTTCGTCGATTTAAGTTGGTACCTGGTGTTGTCATTCTTCGGTGTCTTCGTTATGGACGGAGAGGGGTGGGGGTTGAGTAAGACTAGGGTACCCTAAAAGTAATAGACACTGTTCGGAGTGTAGATTACAGAGACTGTTGTTCTGAAACGGTTATAACCTTCACCCAGCAGAGTGACGATGACTTGCCACGTCCGTGAAACTTACTGTTAATAACCGGGACCGCTTACCCTTTTCACACTGAGAGTCTAGGTTGTAAGGGCAGGATGTCACCCAACAATGGTTTGACTTAAAGTAGTGTACCCACCTAGGGACTACCAGGTCAGCCCTTTTGTCTTTAGTGTACGGTCACTGAAATTGTCTCTTAAATTACATCTCTAACCAATCAGGTTAGAATTTCCTGACTTTTACGTCTTGACCTCGTAATTCTACAGTGTCTCAACTCAAGACGTTCTTTGTAACTGGTAGACTCCGGACCTACTTGTTACCCTCCTCCGGTCCTACTACTCGTCGGTTTTGAGTTTTCGTTCTGGACGTCTCCATTTTTGGGTCTGGAGATCCTTTCCTCATGATAACCAGTCATCACTATGGGTTCATTGCACCCTTTAATCTGGTAACTCCTGTCCCACGGTCGGTTGTGAGACCACGACCGCACAGACTCCTCTGTACTACTACGACCAAGACTCTCCCCACCCCTCAGTCTCCCACTTTGGACCTTTGACCTAAGTCGTCGACGATGATCTGGGTTGATAAGGACGGTCTTACTTCTTGGGGTCGGAAGGTCAGAGGGAAATCTCGGAGAATAGTCGTCTTAGATTATCGTGACCGTATCCTCTTTACCCTACACGTCTTACGGTCAGGGTCGGAGTGTTTCGTTTCACATCTTTCTACCAAACCTTGACTCTATTTATTAACTGTATCACGTCGTTCGACCTTTTTAACGTTTTACCTTTACCATGTAGGTTTACCAGTTGGGTTGACGTTCTTATCCACTGATGGGTGTGTCATCCATGACTCTACCGGGACAACGGACGGAACGGAATCGATGACCGAATTACACCCGAAGTTCAAACTCTGAACCATCGTTTGTGTCTTCGGACAAAGTGACTACCCAATCGTTAAAAGTCGCCCTATGACGATTCGGTAAACAATGTACTACTATTTACGACTGTTGGGGACCGTAACTGATTAGACGTGTTACCCACCTTCATGTCACTAAAAACCCATTATTTCGTAACTTTATAGGGAAATGTATCTGAGTACCCGACGACAGAGTGAGAAATCAGTCCTCAGTCCAGTAGCTCAGTGGGTTTTGATAAATTTCAATATGGGACATCTTTGTTTATGTTGAGTGAGTGTTCGGGTCAATTATTCAGTGTATATATAAACAGAGGATTTTTTCTGGTGTAGGACTCTTTTCGATTCGTAGACGTTACTCTTTTAGTTGACCTGGAGACTCGGGGGAATAGGTATCACGAATGACCTAGATATAGGGTGACACGAACCAATTATTGACCTTCATCAGATGTCCTTTATACTGGAACCTTGTCTGAGTCACCTCCTAACATTTCTGTCACGGACCCTGACATTCCGTCAGTACGCGATCTGTTGTCTAACTTCACCGTACGAACACACCGACGGTGTGACGTGTCATTAGCAAAGGGAGGAAAAAACCTGGGTGTGACTGGTACCGCTCATCGACCCTTCTGGAATGACGTACGTAGTGTCTTTACACCCACTTGTGTTTACACCTTACCGGAGAACACAGGAAAGGGTGTCCCGTCTGTTGAGTACAACCCAATCGGTGAGTAAAGGAGACTTTCAACTCCCTATGAAGACAATTTGTTTCAGTGGAAACAGGACTTCGGGAGAAGGAATTAGACTTCTCTAACGAAACCCATTTTCTTGACAATTGGGACCCAGAGACACGTCAAAAAGTAAGGTCCTACATTTTAATCCAGACCAATTAAGAACGGACCTCTTAGGTGTCTGTCTCCTCGGACCACCCGATACCAGGTATCCTAGTGTTTCTCAGTCTGTGTTGACTTCACTGAATCGTACGTGTGTACTACCTGGTATCGGGTGGTCCGAGGAGACAGGTACCCTAAGAGGTCCGTTCTTATGACCTCACCCAACGGTACGGGAGGAGGTCCCCTAGAAGGGTTGGGTCCTTAGTTTTAGTACAGAGAATACAGAGTACGTGACCGTCCACCAAAGAAAGGGTGATCACGGTGGACCCTTCGGGATGTCGGATGTCAGGTACCTCGACTTTTTTTTTTTTATATATATATATATATATTTAAATAAATAAACTGACGTGGACCAGAATCAACACCGTACACCCCAGAAACGACATAGTACGTCGTAGAAAGTAACACCGTGTACCTGAGAGATCAACACCGTGTGGTTGAGTCATCAACACCGTGTACCGTGTACCCAACGGGGTGCCATGTACCCTAGAATCAAAGGGTTGGTCCTTGACTTGGGTGCAGGGGACGTAACATACCGCCTAAGAATCTGAGACCCGGTGGTCCCTTCAGGTCAAGTAAGAACTCCCATCGAGTTCTCGAGGTGTACCTGTTTAAGTTTGGACACTTCGGTCGTCTCGTGATTTCTCCTGTATTGGAAAGGCAAAAGGATTAGGTCGATACCTGTCTGACATGGTCAGACCCCGTCACTGGTATCATGGTTGATAGTGTTTCGATCTAGACAGTGGGGGATAAAGTAAACAGATATTCCCTAGAATGGTCGTAAGGTGTGAAGAGGGTCCGTCACCGGAGTCGGTGGCAAAAGCAAGTGGAAGACGTGAGTACGTAGGTGTGGGGTACTACGGGTACGATTTATCTACGTCTCCCAGTGGAACCTTGGTTGAGCTTCGTTGTAATACACGAAGGGTGGGTGACGGTCCTGATCTAAAAGACCCACGATTCTGTCGGAGGGAACGGAGGTGACGGAAGGTGAACCTCTGTCCCACTGGGTGAAGCACGTCCATCGTGTGTCAAGTCAAGTCAACGAGTCAGCACAGGTTGAGACACTGGAGTACCCGAAGTCGTACGGTCCAAAGGGACAGGTAGTGGTTGAGGACCTCGAACGAGTTTGAGTACTGGTAACTCAGTCATTACGGTAGGTTGGTAGAGTAGGAGAGAACGGGTCGTAGTCCCAGACGTCACTCAGTCAAGAAGTGTAGTCCACCGGTTTCATCGTGTGTTGAGAAGTCATTAGTTTCTAGTTCACCCGTATCCGATATATACGGGTCAAAGACCACGGTAGTCGTCCGACCGGAACCGTAAAGGGAGGTAGTTCTCCACAAAGATTCCGAGTAGACCCTCTAATGGTTTCTCTATCGACTCTCAATGTGATCGTTTCTATGAGAACTGAGGGATGGAGACTAACAGAACCTATAGACGTATCGAAACCCAATAATGACTGATCCGTCACACATAACACCAGTCGAAGACCGACTTATCGAGTGACGTTCGATATCCTCGATCGATGCACTGAGATTTGGTGAGGGGTAGAGTCGGGACCCTAAAAAAAGAGTATTGAACCGGACCTCAGACACTGATCTCCAAAACCTTTTGAGATGTCAACTTGAAACATGAGAAACATGTCTACTTGAAACATGAGAATAAATCTTGGGAGGAACAAAATGTCGTAGAAGAAACGGTAGGAGTGGTTACGGTCTTTGGGATGACTTTTTAGGTTAGTCAAAGACAGTGGTCTCCCTTCTGTCCAGAGTGACACCCTACGACTGTCTTATTCTCTGGTGCATACAGTAGAATGATTGTGAACCCGAAAATTCAATAGAGTTACTTTGGATAATAACACGGGTCAGAGGTACTATGTCACCACAAAAGACATTGAGTGGAAGGTTTCTACCTAATGTCCCCCGTCCTGATCTCCGTCCCTCCGATCCCACAATCTTATTACTCGGTCACATTACCGTCACTCTTACTTCTTCCCACTCTAACGATACTATAAATCCTGTATCTTAATCACTCTGAACTACGAATAATGAACACCCCTTTTCCTATCCCTTCTTTGATTACAATACTAAGTGTTTAAACACGGAACTCAATATCAAAACAAAATCTCCTTTCCTCTAAATAAGTAAGTTGACAAATAATGTGTATATGGTACCCAGTCCGTCACTTAAACTACTACCTCTATGTCTTCTTTTTCTGTAACCGTGTGTCTTTTTAATCGTATTTTCCATTAATGTCCATGTTTATCTATCCATGAAGAAGTATACTTCGTGACTCTTTCCGTCTCGTGTGAAACCACCACAAGGTCGATTTTTTCAATTATTTGACTGAGATTGGTACACCTTCGTAGTGTGTACGATCTTTTTACCTGTAAAATGTTTTATTTACCGAACACGAGAAGTATGGATAGTACCAGTACTTTCTGTTATGACTCCTTGACAAAGGCCAGTTTACTATGCTCCTTCTATGCTATCAATTTACGTTATACACTAGTCCCTAAACGGAGAACCTGCTCTTTTAAAACAACAGAAAACAATATTCCCTGTAATGACCCTTTAAACCGATATTTATTTCATCTAATGGACCACCGAGTCTGTCATTTCGCAGACGGACGTTACACCCTCTGGTCCCAAGCTAGGGACCCAGTCCTTCTGGGGGACCTCTTCCTTTACCGTTGGGTGAGGTCATGATAACGGACCTTTTAGGGTACCTACCTACTCGGACCATTCGATACCAGGTACCCCAACCAACGTTTATCAGTTTGTGTTAACTCACTGAAGTGAAAGTGAAAGTTCATCTAATGTATCATTCTTTTACAACTAAAGGGTCAAAACTCTTAACATGATACTAATACACTCTCTTAAAAGAAATTTTTTTATCTACTTCGTTTCCCGAGTCTATATTCGACCTCCTTCAAAACTCGTCATCGTAACACCGATTCGTCCGAATCTGAAACCCAAATCTGAGGGACTCAAGATAATTATTAGAGTCGTATCGACACGTGATGTATACTCTGAAACCCATTCAATAAATTTGTAAGATATGTAATGTAAAGGAGTAGCCAAATTTTTTTATATATACTACAATTATTATCATGGACCCTGAAGGGTCCACCACGTCACCATTTCTTAGACGGTCGTTGCATCCTTTGTGTTCTCTACACACGAACTAGGGACCCAGTCCTTCTAGGGGACCTCTTCCTTTATCGTTGGGTGAGGTCATAAGAAGGCACCTTTTAAGGTACCTGTCTCCTCGGACCACCTAATTTCATGTGCCCCAGTGTTTCTCAGTTTGTGTTGACTCGTTGACTCACGTGTGTGTGTGTGTGTGTGTGTGTTATTATCACGAATGGAATATCTTTACCATCCTCTCGCTTTAATCACTCCTATACATTTCCGGAACCTGGGTACAGATCGTACATACATATTGATTACAACCGACATAAATTCGATAAGACGAAGAAGGGACATTTATGTCTCTCTTTACCCTACACCAAGGGATCAAGTTCAACGGTGTCAGGTCACTTTCTTTAATCTTCCAATTGTCTATTATAATTATTTAAGTACACTACTCACAGGACGATCCCTAAACTTGACTCACGTTGACTCTGACCCCGTTACTTAAGACGTCCTCCTTTAGTCTTCAAAGTATCTCCTGAAGGGACCACCAGATCACCGATTCTGTTAGGGTTACGTCTCCCGTGCTCAGGGATTCTCAAACTTACGGTGTTGATTTCTAGGGTGTACGGTGTCGATTCTGGGCCGTGTCGGTTTATTTATTTATAAAAAAATTTTTTTTCTTCAACAAAATGTCTCTCTAGACCAATCTTGACCTAGGGTTCCTCACTTGTCCTCAAACTATTTTATGTGAAAACGGTCCTATCCTTGTAGTCTTCACAGTTTCGTGTCCCAAGACCTTTCCCGTAGCTCATGACACCACATCACATCCACTACGTCAGACTAACCGTCTGAGTGGACGGTCCACACGCACCCGTCTCCCCGTCGAATTTATAGTGGACATCGGAGTTTTTCCAGTGTATTAGAGAGACTTAGAGACAAAAGGGATTTTCACCTCTATAATTGTGACGGGAGTCCAGACATTCCTCCTACTCACTTTACACGAATCGTCTTACAGGTCGTGTGCCGTGGAGGAGTTCATTTCCTGTCGACAATCGTTACTACGACCACAATTTACAAAGATCCCGTGTGGGTTGAAGGACCTAGGGTAAAAGAAGACTCGTACACAGAGGGAGTCCACTGCGCACAGGGATATGGAAGGAAACCGTTTATTCCACCTTTCTCTTTCCGATATACAGGAAGGACTCGTGAGCGAAAGGACTGTGCCGGCAAACCTTCGAGTTCACCTCTACCACCGTAGTGTTTCGTTCGGTCTAGAGTCACTACTGTTAGTCGTCTTACGGGGACAGTTAGAAACGACCCGTCCCCTAGATTGGACTAGACTCCCAATCCTTTCAAGAGGACTTCTTCATACCTGTTTCTACTACAGTGTGTGTGTGACCTTACAATAAGTCAGTATCCCTTTCTCTTTTAGACGGTAAACACTATTGTACTTACCTTGAACTCCTGTAATACGACGACGACGACGATTCAACGAAGTCAGTACGGACTGAGACACGTTGGGGTATCTGCCGTCGGGTGGTGCGAGGGGGTAGGGACCCTAATGACCTTATGACCTCACCCAACGGTAAAGGAAGAGAACTCCTGTAATATGATTCAACTTATTCCGTTTATGACACACCATAGTGAATATACACCTTAGCGTTTTTTTTTTTTTTTCTTTTCACTTTGAGTCTTTGTCTCTCATCCCCCGACCACCCGACCACCCGTTCCCTTTGGTCCTCTCCAACCATTTCCCATGTTTGAAAGTGAACATTCTACCTATTCCAGACTCCTAGATTGTATATCGTACCACTGATATCAGTGATTGTAATATAACATATTAACTTTAGAGGATTCTCCTCTTGAATTTCAAAGAGTGGTTGTTTTTTTCTCTCTCTATACACTCCACTATCTACACAATTAATTGAGCTACCATCCTTAGACAAATGTCAGTAGTGTACATGTGAAATTCATAGAATGTTAAAACAGTTAATATCGTGTGTGTTTTTTTTGTCCTTTTTTCAACTGAATGATCTTGTTACTTTAGTTAATAACTTTTTGATCAATACTATGGTGGAGACTCTTTCGTGTGACACTCAGACCCCACGATAGATCGTCCTACCCACCACGTAAGGCTTGGTCCCGGTCATTGGTTGTACTCCGTGGTACAAGGGGTCTGAGTCTTATGTACCCCGATTCCTGATTGTCTACTACCACTCTTACTACGGATTGCTGTGCGATCATGTTTACAAACGTGAAACGAAGAGTAAGAGACTAAAGACGATAAAAACTTCGAATAATAAGTTCTCTCTTTATAGAGAAGGTCCCTTGTGTTGTTACCAAGGTACTTTAATCGACTTTGACGGTGGATACGGTGAGACGTCTAGGTGGGGGGTTTTTTATTTATTTATTTTTTAATGACACAGTCGATTCCACTAACTAGGAGTAGTAGTGATTCATGATGGATAATTATGTAACGTCTTTGTTTGTTAAACAAAGGTAAAGGGACGTAGTGTTTCGTTCGGTCCAGAGTCACTAGGAAATGTAACAAAAGTAGTATTGTCACTTACAGGAACATGTACAGTACCCACTGTCCTCTCTATGGATTTTCACCTTGAAGACACAGTGTCTGTTACACTTATAAAATGGAAAGTTCTACGACAGTTTAATGACAGAATTCACCAACATGGGAAAACGTGGAAGTGGTCGTTACTAACTCAAGTGTAAAGACATGTAAGAACACTTATAAATAATTAAAAACGGTTAGACTACTCGTATTTAATAGAGTAACAACTAATTAAACGTAAGGGGACTAATGAACAGATATCACTATAAAATTTTTCACAGTTAAGAGTTAAAAGGTGTTCTTACTATCAATGTAAGACTCGTCACCTACATGGTAGAGTACTTCGTGAAGAACATAAGTACGGGTACGTTGTCTAAAAAGAGGGATTAATGTAGACCCAACTGATGATAATTTAAAACAAGAACAACTCAGTGGGTCAACAGAGGTTGAGAAACGTTGGCGTACCTGACGTCGTACGGTCCGAAGGGACAGGCAGTGGTAGAGGGCTTCAAACGGGTTCAAGTGCAGGTAAGGTAGTCACTACGGTAGGTCCGTAGAGTAAGAGACTACGGAAGAAGAAGACGAGAGTCAGAAAGGGTCGTAGTCCCAGAAAAGGTCCCTCAGTCGACAAACTTAGTCCACTGGTTTTATGACCTCGAAGTCGAAGTCGTAGTCAGGAAGGTTACTTATAAGTCCCAACTGAAGGGAATTCTAACTAACCAAACTAGAGGAACGACAGGTTCCCTGAGAGTGCTCCGAAGAGGTCGTGGTGTCAAACTTCCGTCGTTAAGAAACCCTAAGACGAAAGAAATACCAGGTCGAGAGTGTTGGTATGCACTGGTGACCCTTCTGGGATTGGAACTGATGTGCCTGGAAACAACCGTCTCACTACAGAGACGAAAAGTTGTGCGACGGATCCAAACAGTATCGAAAGGACGGTTCTTCGTTAATACAAGACTAAAGTACCAACGTCAGTGGTAGGTGTCACTAAAATCTCGGATCCTTCTTTTTGATAGTTTAAATCAAGGGAATTTTTATATTCTACTTTCTCCTTTGGGTCACGTCCTAAATTTAAAGGTAGACTATCAGATATTCCACCTATGAAGTGTACCGAAAATCACGGGCGGGGGAGGGGGGTTAGAACTTAATCACAAAACATTTTGTCCTTCACGAATCCGAGTTAGAATCTCTAAAGTAGGAGGACTCAAAAACAATTATTACGTCTAAAGATCGTCGTATTACACTTAACGAGTACTCATAACGCGACCATGTCTTGACGGTACGGAACGGACAACTGTCGTTGTAGTTTACGACGTTAGTTCATGTTCAGTGTCGCTCGGTCTCGACTTTCTGACCGAGTGTTGGTCCTACAGGTGTCGGGTATTAAACGTCTTTCCTTTTGATTTCGAGTCTTTCGTGTTGGGCACTTCACCGTCTCTCGACTCAAGAATTAGCACACGAGATCGAATCAGGTACTCTCTAGTCCCACCGACACACACGGACCAGTGTCCGAGTAAAAGGTACCTAAGATACTGTGCTTACTCCAACGACAACCTGTTAACAAGTACTCAGAGAGCTCACAGACGTATAGAACCCCTCCAAAACAGGAAACAGGAATTGGGTCATCAGAACGTAGAAGACGGTCGTAAATACTCTGATACCGTCCCACGGAACAATGAGTCTTCATGTCATTTTAGAGTCTGTGGAGTTAAGTGTCAACTTCTGTCAGTAAAGTTTTCGACAATTATGTCAAAAGGAGACCAGTTTAATCAAAACCTTTTCAATTCCGGTTTTTTTTTTTTTTCTCTCTCTCTCTCTCTCTCTAAATTTTATCTATTTTCCCTTCCTTTCGGTCGCGGAAAAAGACAGTTGAGGAAATTATTTGATGTCTCGTAATACTTAACGAGGATCTACACCCCCACTCCACCTCATCCGATGTAAAGTTCTTAATAAATACATCCTTTTTAAGGAAGGAGGAGCGGTGATATTTTACGAATAATTGTAACCTTTCTTATTGTTCCTGTTATCCTATACTAATCATCCTTTGGTAAACCTTTCAGTCTCATTTTAAATCATTCTTTTATCTACCTTTACGTCAACTTCCCCTAGCAAAAGTGTAGTGAACTTTTGATCTGGTTCCATCAACTTGTTCACGAGGTCGTAGTGGATGTTCTACGAAAAGGTCTATAC
>SJYO01036554.1:0-20000 GCA_006410555.1 Capra ibex | reverse complement strand
TGTTGGCCTCATAGAATGTGTTAGAACATGTTCCTTCCTCTTTAATTTTTGTAAATGTTTGAGAAGAATTGTATTAAATCTTTTAATAATGTTTGGATGAATTCACTGGTGCTATAATCAGATGCAGGGCTTTTCTTAATCTGGAAGTTTTCATTACTGATTGACTCTCCTTACTAGTTATAGGTCTATTCAGATATTCTATTTAGTCATGACTTGTTCTTGATAGGTTTTGTGTTTTTAGGAATTTGTCCTTTTTATCTAGGATATCCCATATGTTGACATCTAATAGTTCATAGTATTCTCATATAACTGTTTTTATTTCTGTAGGATTGGTAGTAATGTCCCCACTTAGATGTCTGATTTTACTCATCTCAGTCTTCTTTCTCTCTTTTTTTCTCTTTAGCTAAAGGTTTGTCTGTTTTGTAACCTCTTCAAAGGACCAGCTTTTCCTTCATTTTTCTCTATTTTTCTATTCTAATTTATCTCTGTACTAGTCTTTATTATGTCCCTCCTTCTGGTAGCTTTGGGTTTAGTTTGTTTTTTGTTTAAACTGTAAAGTTATTGATCTGAGATATTTTTTAATAGACACATTTGTAGCTACCAGTGTCCCTCTAGCACTGCTTTCACTTTGTGACATAAATTTTGGTGTGATATGTTTGGGTTTTCATTCAATCTAAGTATTTTCTGATTTTCTTTGTAATTTCTGACCCATTGGTTAAGAGTGTGTTGTTTAATTTCCACAAATTAGTGAATATTACCAGTTTTCCCCTGATTTCTAAATCTTCCTGTTGTGTTTGGAGAAGATACTGTATTTGATATCCATCTCCTGTCACTTTGTTTGTTATCATGTGCCTTATAGCTTTGTATCCCTTGTTTCTCTGTCTTCTTCTCTATATTATTTTAAGTAAAATTTCCTTCTCATTTTTTTTGTGTATAGTTTATAGCTGGTTACCATGGGGTTAAATTTAACATTCTTAAATTATAACACTCTAATTTGAATTTACACCAGCCTAACTTAGAAGGAAAGTCAAGAGTAGGAAGTCACAAGTATGAAGTCAAGAGATACCTGGAGTAACAGGCAAATTTGGCCTTGGAGTACAAAACAAAGTAGGTCGAAGGCTAATAGAGTTTTGCCAAGAGAACTGGTCAAAGCAAACATCCTCTTCCAACAACACAAGAGAAGACTATACATGGATATCACCAGATGTTCAAACTGAAATCAGATTGATTATATTCTTTGCAGCCAAAAATGGAGAAGCTCTATACAGTCAGCAAAAACAAGACAAGGAGCTGACTGTGGATCAGATCATGAACTCATTATCAAATTCAGACTTAAACTGAAGAAAGTAGGGAAAACCACTAGACCATTCAGGTATGACCTAAATCAAATCCCTTATGATTATACAGTGGAAGTGACAAATAGATTCAAGGTATAGATCTGAGAGAGTTCCTGAAGAACTATGAATGATGGTTCATGACATTGTATAGCAGGCAGTGATCAAGACCATCTCCAAGAAAAAGAAATGCAAAAAGGCAAAATGGTTGTCTGAGGAGGCCTTAAAATAGCTGAGAAAAGAAGAGAAGCAAAAGGCAAAGGAGAAAAGGAAAGATATACCCATTTGAATGGAGAGTTCCAAAGAATAGCAAGGAGAGATAAGAAAGCCATCCTCAGTGATCAATGCAAAGAAATAGAGGAAAACAATAGAATGGGAAAGACTAGAGATCTCTTCAAGAAAATCACAGATACCAAGGGAACATTTCATGCAAAAATGGGCTCAAATAATGGTATGGGCCTAACAGAAGCAGAAGATATTAAGAAGAGATGGCAGGAATACATAGAAGAACTGTGAACCGGAATGTGAAGTTAAGTGGACCTTAGGAAGCATCACTATGAACAAAGCTAGTGGAGGTGATGGAATTTCAGTTGAGATATTTCAAATCCTACAAGATGATGCTGTGAAAGGGCTGCACTCAGTATGCCAGCAAATTTGGAAATCTCAGCAGTGGCCACAGGACTGGAAAATGTCAGTGTTCATTCCAGTCCCAAAGAAAGGCAATGCTAAAGAATGTTCAAGCTACTGCACAATCGCATTAATCTCACATGCTAGCAAAGTAATGCTCAAAATTCTCCAAGCCAGGCTTCAACAGTACATGAACCATGAACTTCCATATGTTCAAGCTGGTTTTAGAAAAGGCAGAGGAACCAGAGATCACATTGCCAACATCTGTTGGATCATCAAGAAAGCATGGGAGTTCTAGAATATCTATTTCTGCTTTATTGGCTACATCAACGGCTTTGACTGTGTGGATCACAATAAACTGTGGAAAATTCTGAAAGAGATGGGAATACCAGACCACCTGACCTGCCTCTTGAGAAATCTGTATGCAGGTCAGGAAGCAACAGTTAGAACTGGACATGGAACAACACACTAGTTCCAAATAGGAAAAGGAGTACATCAAGACTGTATATTGTCACCCTGCTTATTTAACTTATATGTGGAGTACATCATGTTTGAAATGCCAGGTTGTCTGAAGCACAAGGTGGAGTCAGTATTGCCAGGAGTAATATCAATAACCTCAGATATGCAGATGACACCACCATTATGGAAGAAAGCGAAGAATAACTAAAGAGTCTTTCTATGAAAGTGAAAGAGGTGAGACAAAAAGTTGGCTTAAAACTCAGCATTCAGATCATGGTATCTGCTCCCATCACTGCATGGCAAATAGATGGGGAAACAATGGAAACAGCGAGAGACTTTACTTTTAGGGGCTCCAGAATCACTGCAGATGATGACTGCAGCCATGAAATTAAAAGATGCTTACTCCTTGGAAGGGAAGTTATGACCAACCTAGACAGCACATTAAAAAGCTAAAGAGACATTAAAAAGTTAAAGAGACATTACTTTGCCAACAAAGGTCCATCTAGTCAAGGCTATGGTTTTTCCAGTAGTCATGTATGGATGTGAGAGTTGGACTATAAAGAGCTGAGTGCCTAAGAATTGATGCTTTTGAATTGTGATGTTGGAAAAGACTCTTGAGAGTCCCTTGAACTGCAAGGAGATCCAAACCAGTCCATCCTAAAGGAAATCAGTCCTGAATATTCATTGGAAGGACTCATGCGGAAGCTGAAACTCCCATATTTTGGTCACCTGATGCAGAGAACTAACTCATTGGAAAAGACCGTGATGCTGGGAAAGATTGAAAGTGAGGGGAGATGGGGACGACAGAGGATAAGATTGTTGGGATGGCATCACCAACTCAATGGACATGAATTTGAGTAAGCCATGGGAGTTGGTGATGGACAGGGAAGCCTGGCATGCTGCAGTCCATGGAGTTGCAGAGTTGGACACAATTCAGTAACAGAACTGAACTGAATTTCAATAACATATAAAAATTGCTCCTGTACAACTTTATTCCCATCCTCTTTACTTACTGATGTTACAATATTATATCTTAATACATTCTGTTGAAAACATTGACTAATGATTTTATGTCTTAGTTTATTAAACCAGGGAAAAAAAGGTGGATTTATAAACCAAAATTATAATAATGCTAACTTTTAGACTAGCAATTGTTTTCTTAAAATAGGTTAATTGTTTTTGTCTTTTAGTTTAAATTAATAGAATTAAAAAATTTTAAGTTAATATAAAAAGTGTTAGTCTCAAATTACATCAAAAATAAGTGGAATTTCAAACCATAGTTAAAATAATGCTAGATTTTATAATTACTTGTGTATTCAGTATTGTAGAGACATTTATTATTCTTCATAACATTTCATATTTTTGTCTAGTGTCAGTTCATTCCATACTGAAAGAATCCTTTTAATATTTCTTAGGGCAGATATAGTGGTAGCAAACCTCTGTTTATTTGGGAATGTCTTATTTTTCTCTCAGTTTTGAAGGACAGAGTTACTGGACATAGGATTCTTGGTCAACAGTTTTCTTCTTTCAGACCTTTGAATATATCAGTCCTCTGGCCTCCAAAATTTCTGATGCTAAATCTGCTTATAATCTTACCGAGGATCCTTTATGTGTGATGAGTTGCTTCACTCTTGCTGCTTTCAAGATTTTGTCTTTTGATTTTAACTATTTGATTAGTGTATGATCGTCTTTGAGTTTATCCAACTTGGAGGTAGCTGAGCCTTATGAATAGTCTAGTCTGGCTTCATAAGCAGGGAAAGAAAAATGAAAGTGGGGAAATGGGCCCACCATTTAAATCTCCTAGAAGCCGCTTCAGCTGGAGAGGATGGGCTTGCAGCAGTGGTAGTGAAGGTTGCAACCATGAGTACACATTTCTTTGTCTATACCCTTGCATATAAAAATAGAAATCAGTGATCAGAGCATAGATCCCTGATAGTTGGAGGACGTGGTTCTTATTGCGTACATTGACTCTTGCAAGCTTCTGCAAGCTGTTCCTGGAACATGTTCATGGCTGCCTGCCACTAGGTTTACTTGTGAGCTAAGAGCTGAAATTGGCCTAAATTAATTTACTGGCCAGTCTTCCTGTGGAAGTTGTAAGCCTTTGAATAGACTCCAGAGTTCCAAAACAGTTATACCAAGCAGATTGTTCCAGGACAGATGTTGTCTAGGTATGGAGATGAATTCCTGGTGCTTCCTACTCTATCATCTTACCCGCTTTTCCTCCCACCTTTAGTCTTTCCCAGCATCAGGGTCTTTTCCAATGAGTCAGTTCTGTGCATCAAGTGGCCAAAGTACTGGAGTTTCAGCTTCAACATCAGTCCTTCCAGTGAACACCCAGGACTGATCTCCTTTAGAATGGACTGGTTGGATCTCCTTGCAGTCCAAGGGACTCTCAAGAGTCTTCTCCAACAACACAGTTCAAAAGCATCAATTCTTTGGCACTCAGTTCTTTAAAGTCCAACTCTCACATCCAGTTCTCATTTGTCTTTGTTTAACCATTGTACTTTTCACATATCTATCTGCTCTCTCATTTTGTTGTAAATAAGCAAGAAGAAATTAGTAATCTCAGCAGATTGTTTGAAAATCTTAGGTAGATCACCCAGTTCATTCAACACACATCCTGCTTTCCATGTTAATGAAGGCAATAGTGTTGCTAAGCTTTCCACCACTACATAACAATGATCCCTCTTTTTCTACATAATCACGAACATGTTCTTCACTTCTTTTTGTGTCCTTAATGGCAGTATCCTTAAAGTCAATATTTGTACTAGTAGTCTACTCAAGGCAAATTAAGTCTTCTCTAACATGCTTCTCAAAATCCTTCCAACTTCTACTCACGCTGACTTCTAAAGGTAAAACAGCACCCCACTTCCGTTATGGAAATGCATGTTAGTCATCTATTTCCATGTAACAGAGTGGCTCAAAGCTCAGTGTCTTTTTAACAAACATTTATCATCTTCCAGGTTTTGTATGTTGGGAATCAGATGTGGCCAAGCTAAGTCCTCAGGCTCAAAATCTGTCATAAGGTTGTAATGAAATTGTTGGCTCGTGCTGTGCTTATCTTAAGGCTCAACTGTGGAAAGATCTACTTCCAGGCTCACTCACATGATGTTGGCAGGTCTTTGGGCTAGCAATTCCAGCTCCTTGCCTTGTGGGCCTCTCCAAAGAGCAACTCTGAGTTTCTCAGAGTGACTGAGGGAAAAATCAAAAGAGTGAACAAGATGGAATTTACAGTTATTTGTGATAAAATCTTAGAAATAATATCTCATCACTTTTCCCATATTCTTTTGGTTAAAAGAGAGTGATTAGGTCCCGCCCACATTTAAGTGGGGAGGATTACAAAAGAGCATCAATACCAGGAAGTAGGGATCATTGGGAGCTATTTTAGAGTTTATTTACCTTTCTTTATTATAAAGTGCTCCTTTCACTTATATACTTTTTCCTCTGAGTGCCTCTGTCCCACAATCTTCACATAATACACCATACATATGGGTCATTAGCAAATCTGAACATAATATGTCAAGTTTTTATTTTCTTTTAAGAGAGGTTATGTATATTTCCTATAGCATACTACTGATGAATAAATTCCATTCAGTTCAGTTCAGTCTCTCAGATGTATCTCACTCTTTGCCACCCCATGAACTGCAGCATGCCAGGACTTCCTGTCCATCACCAACACCCGGAGTTTACCCAAACTCATGACCATTGAGTCGGTGATGCCATCAACCATCTCATCCTCTGTCGTCCCCTTCTCCTCCTGCCCTCAATCTTTCCGAACATCAGGGTCAAATGAGTCAGCTCTTCACATCAGGTGGCCAAAATATTGGAGTTTCAACTTCAACATCACTCCTTCAAATAAACACCTAGGACTGATCTCCTTTAGAATGGACTGGTTGGATTTCGTTAAAGTCCAAGGGACTCTCAAGAGTCTTCTCCAACACCACAGTTCAAAAGGATCCATTCTTCGGCACTCAGCTTTCTTTATAGTCCAACTCTCACATCCATACGTGACTACTGGAAAAACTATAGCCTTGACTTGAAGGACCTTTGTTGGCAAAGTAATGTCTCTGCTTTTTAATATGCTGTCTAGGTTGGTCATAACTTTCCTTCCAAGGAGTAAGTGTCTTTTAATTTCCTGGCTGCAATCACCATCTGCATTGATTTTGGAGCCCCCCAAAATAAAGTCAGCCACTCTTTCCACTGTTGCCCCATCTATTTGCTAAAAAGTGTTGGGACCAGATGCCATGATCTTCTTTTTCTGAATGTTGAACTTTAAGTCAACTTTTTCACTCTCCTCTTTCACTTTCATCAAGAGGCTCTTTAATTCTTCACTTCCTGCCATAAGGGTGGTGTCATTTGCATATCCGAGGTTATTGATATTTCTCCCAGCAATCTTGATTCCAGCTTGTGCTTCATCCAGCCCAGCATTTCTCATGATGTACTCTGCATAGAAGTTAAATAAATAAGCAGGGTGACAGTATACAGCCTTGACAAACTCCTTTTCCTATTTGGAACCAGTCTGTTGTTCCATGTCCAGTTCTAACTGTTGCTTCCTGACCTGCATACAGGTTTCTCAAGAAGCAGGTTGGGTAGTCTGGTATTCCCATCTCTTTCAGAATTTTCCACAGTTTATTGTGATCCACACAGTCAAAAGCTTTGGCATAGTCAGTAAAGCAGAAATAGTTGTTTTTCTGGAACTCTCTTTGTCGATGATCCAGCGAATGTTGGCAATTTGATCTCTGGTTCCTCTGCCTTTTCTAAAACCAGCAGATCACACAGAACATAGCTTGTCTAACTCAATGAAACTAAGCCATGCCATGTGGGGCCACCCAAGATGGATGGGTCAGGGTGGAGAAGTCTGACAGAATGTGGTCCCCTGGAGATTTGGCAAACCACTTGGTATCCTTGCCTTGAGAACCCCATGAACAGTATGAAAAGGCAAAAAGATAGGACACTGAAAGATGAACTCTGCAGGTCAGTAGGTACCCAGTATGCTACTGGAGATCAGTGGAGAAGTAACTCCAGAAAGAACGAAGGGATGGAGCCAAAGCAAAAACAACACCCAGTTGTGGATGTAACTGGTGATAGAAGCAAGGTCCGATGCTGTAAAAAGCAATATTGCATAGGAACCTGGAATATTAGGTCCATGAATCAAGGCAAATTGGAAGTGGTTAAACAGGAGATGGAAAGAGTGAACGTCAACATTTTAGTTATCAGCGAACTAAGATGGACCAGAATGGGTGAATTTAACTCAGATGACCATTGCATCTACTCCTGTGGGCAGGAATCCCTTAGAAGAAATGGAGTAGCCATCATGGTCAACAAAATAGTCCAAAATGCAGTACTTGGATGCAATCTCAAAAACAACAGAATGATCTCTGTTCATTTCCAAGGCAAACCATTCAGTATCATGGTATTCCAAGTCTATGCCCTGACCAGTAACGCTGAAGAAGCTGAAGTTGAACAGTTCTATGAAGACCTACAAGACCTTTTAGAACTAACAACCAAAAAAGATGTCCTTT
Source organism: Capra ibex (assembly GCA_006410555.1). Taxonomy (NCBI): domain Eukaryota; kingdom Metazoa; phylum Chordata; class Mammalia; order Artiodactyla; family Bovidae; genus Capra; species Capra ibex. The sequence continues at coordinate 12,058 of SJYO01036554.1, read as the reverse complement.
TCCTTATAGGGGACTGGAATGTAAACGTATGAAGTCAAGAGATACCTGGAGTAACAGGCAAATTTGGCCTTGGAGTACAGAATGAAGCAGGGCAAAGGCTAACAGAGTTTTTCCATGAGAACACACTAGTCATAGCAAGCACCCTCTTCCAACAACACAAGAGAAGACTCTACATATGAACATTACCAGATGGTCAACACCGAAATCAGATTGATTATATTCTTTGCAGCCAAAGATGGAGAAGCTCTATATAGTCAGCAAAAACAAGACTGGGAGATGGCTGTGGCTCAGATTGTGAACTCATTGCCAAATTCAGACTTAAATTGAAGAAAGTGAGGAAAACCACTAGACCATTCAGGTATGACCTAAATCAAATTCCTTATGACTATACAGTGGAAGTGAGAAATAGATTTAAGGGACTAGATCTGATAGAGTGCCTGATGAACTGTGGATGGAGGTTCGTGACACTGTATAGGAGACAGGGATCAAGACTATCCCCAAGAAAAAGCAATGCAAAAAAGCAAAATGGCTGCCTGAGGAGGCCTTACAAATAGCTGAGAAAAGAAGGGAAGCAAAAAGCGAAGGAGAAAAGGAAAGATATACCCATTTGAATGCAGAGTTCCAAAGAATAGCAAGGAAAGATAAGAAAGCCTTCCTCAGCGATCAGTGCAAAGAAATAGAGGAAAACAACAGAATAGTGAAAGAGTAGAGATCTCTTCAAGAAAATTAGAGATACCAAGGGAACATTTCATGCAATAATGGGCTCAATAAAGGACAGAAATGATATGGACGTAACAGAAGCAGAAGATATTAAGAAGAGGTGGCAAGAATACACAGAAGAACTATACAAAAAAGATCTTCACGACCCAGATAATCACGATGGTGTGATCACTCACCTAGAGCCAGACATCCTGGAATGTGAAGTCAAGTGGGCCTTAGGAAGCATCACTACGAACAAAGCTAGTGGAGGTGATGGAATTCCAGTTGAGCTATTTCAAATCCTAAACGATGATACTGTGAAAGGGCTGCACTCAATACGCCAGCAAATTTGGAAAGCTCAGCAAATGGCCACAGGACTAGAAAATATCAGTGTTCATTCCAGTCCCAAAGGAAGGCAATGCTAAAGAATGTTCAAACTACCACACAATTGCACTTATCTCACATACTAGTAAAGTAATGCTCAAAATTCTCCAAGCCAGGCTTTAGCAATATGTAAATTCCATTAGTAATTTATTTTTTCTGTACATATCTTTGGATTGTTTTGTGTTATTGGTTTTTAGATTGTTTTTGTTTTTTGTATTATGTGAGGAAATTAACCCCTTGTCTGCCATCAGTTCAGTCACTCAGTCATGTCCAATGCTTTGTGACCCCATGGACTGAAGCACACTAGGCTTCCCTGTCCATCACCAGCTCCTGGAGCTTGCTCAAACTCATGTCCGTTGAGTCGGTGATGCCATCCAACCATCTCATCTTTTCCAGCATCAGGGTTTTTCCCAATGAGTCAGTTCTTCACATCAGGTGGGCAAAGTTTTGGAGTTTCAGCTTCAGCATCAGTCCTTCCAGTGAATATTCAGAACTAATATCCTTTAGGATTGACTGGTTTGTTCTGTTGTCTGTAATATATGTGGTTAATATCTTTCTCAGGTTGTCATTCATCTTTTGATTTTGTTCATGATGGTGCCAGGTAAATTTTTTTACTGAAGTATAGTTGATTTACAGTGTTGTGTCAGTCTCCGCTGTACAGCAAAGTGACTCATATATACCTTATACACATACATACCTCCTTTTTCTATATTCTTCTCCTTGTGGTTTATCCCAGGAGATTGGACATAGTTCCCCGTACTATACAGTAGGAACTTGTTTATCCATTCTAAATGTCATTGTTTGCATCTACTAACCCTAAGCTCCCAGTCTATCCTTATCCTTCCCCTGTACCCCTTGGCAACCACACCTCTGTTCTCTATGTCTGTCAATGTGTTTCTGTTTTGTAGATAGGTTCATTTGTGCCATATTTTAAGTTCAACAAAGAAGTGATATACAGTATTCATCTTTCTCTTTATGTCTTATTTCACTTAGTGTGATAATCTCTAGTTGCATCCATGTTACTACAAGTGGCATTTTGTAATTTTTAATGGCTGAGTAGTATTCCATTACATATGTACCTCATCTTTTTCCATTCATCTGTCAATTGACATTTAGGTTGGTTGCATGTCTTGGCTGTTGTGAATAATGCTGCTATGAACATAAGGATGCATGTATCTTTTGGAATGATAGTTTTGTCCACATATATGCCCAGGAGTTGGATTGGTGAATCATACGGCAATTCTATATTTAGTTATCTGAGGACCCTCCATACTGTTCTCCATAGTGGCTGCACCAATTTATGTCCCCACCAGCAGTGTAGGAGGGTTCCCTTTTTGCCACATGCTCTCCAGTATTTGTTACTTGTCGACTTTTTAATGATGACTATTCTGACCAGTGTGTGGCAGTACCTTTTTGTAGTTTTGATTTGCAGTTCTCTAATAATTAGTGATGTTGAGCATCTTTTCATTTGGCAACTGGCCATCCATGTCTTCTTTGAAGAAATGTCTATTAAGGTCTTCTGCTCATTTTCTGAGTGGGTTGTTTGGTTTCTTGTTGAGTTGTATAAACTTTGTATATTTTGGAAATTAAGCCTTTGTCTGTTGCATCATTTGCAAATATTTTCTCCCATCCTGTAGGTTGTCTTTTTTATGATTTCTTTTGCTGTGCCAAAGCTTTTAACTTTGATTAGGTTCCATTTGTTTATTTTTGTTTGTTTTTATTGCTGTTGCCCTGGAACACTGACCAAAGAAAACATTACCTTGATTTCTGTCAGAGAATGTTTTGCATATGGTCTATTCTGGATTTTTATGGTGTCATGTCTTATACTTAAATCTTTAAGCCATTTTGAGTTTATTTTTGTGCATTTTGTGCATTGATTTACATGCAGCTGTACAACTTACCCAGCAGCATTTGCTGAAGAGACTTTTTCCCCATTTTATTTCTTACCTCCTTTGTCAAAGATTAATTGACCGCAGGTGTATGAGTTTATTTCTGGACCCTTTATTCTGTTTCATTGATCCATATATCTGTTTTTGTGCCAGTACCACACTGTTTTAATTACTGTAGCTTTTGTAGTGCTGTCTGGAGAGACATGCCTGGGAGAGTTATGCCTCCTGCTTCATTCCCCATCCCCCAAACCATGCTTGCTTTGGCAGTTCTTGATCTTTCATCAGTTCAGTTCACTCACTCAGTCATGTCTGACTTTCTATAACCCCATGAACTGCAGCACGCCAGGCCTCCCTGTCCATCACCAACTCCTGGAGTCTACCCAAACCCATGTCCATTGAGTTGGTGATGCCATCCAACCATCTCATCCTCTGTCGTCCCCTTCTCCTCCTGCCCTCAACCTTTCCCAGCATCAGGGTCTTTTCAAATGAGTCAGCTCTTCGCATCAGGTGGCCAAAGTGGTCTTCTATGGTTCCATATAAATTTTTGGATTATTGTAGTTCTGTGAAAAATGTCATGGGTAATTTGATAGGGGTCACATTAAATCTGTAGATCACTCTGAGTGGTATTGCTGCTTTTACAATATTAATTCTTCCAATCCAAGAGCATGAACTATCTATCCATTTCTTTGAATCCTCTTTTATTTCCTTTATTAGTGTTTTATAGCTCTCAGTGAATAAGTCTTTCACTTCCTGGGTCAGGTGTATTCCTTAGTATTTTTGGTGGGGGAGTGTGATTTTAAAAGGTTTTCTTTTTTTTTTTTTAATGTTCCTTTATGATGTTTCGTTGTACTATAAAGAAATACAACTGACTTCTGAATGTTAATCTTGTATTCTGTTACTTTGCTAAATTCATTTATTAGATCTAGTAGTTTTTGTATGGAATCCTTATGGTTTTTTATATAAAGTACCATGTAATCTACATATATTGACAGTTTTATTGTGGTTTTTTACTTCTCTTTTGTTAATGTCCTATATTACATTGATTGATTTGCATATGTTGAACCACCTTTGTGAACATGGGATAAACCTCAACTTGGTTGTGGTGTACAGTCTCTTATATGTGCTGTTGGTTTCGTTTGCTAGTATCTTGAGAATGTTTGTATTTATATTCATCAAAGATATTGGCCTGTAATTTTCTGTTTTGGTGGTATTTTTGTCTGGTTTTGGTATCAGGGTGATGGTGGCTTTGTAGAATGACTTTGGGAGTGTCTTCTTCAGTATTTTGGGAGAAGCTGAGAAGGATTGGTATAATTTTTTGTATTTTTGGTAGAATTTGCCTGTGAAGGCATTTGGTCCTGGATTTTTGTTTATAGGAAGTATTTTTGATTTTTAGATTACAGATTCTATTTCACTTCTAGTGATTGGTTTGTTCAAATTATCTATTTCTTCTTGACTCAGTTTTGGTGGGCCTTCTTTATGGCCTTTGTTTCAAAGTCTGTTTTGACTATTACAAGTATTGTAGCTCCCACTTTTGTTTCATTTCTGTTTGCATGAAATATCTTTTTCTATCTCCTTCATTTCAATCTATGTGTGTCCTTTGCCCAAAGGTGGGTCTCTTGGAGGCGGCATGCTGCAGGCTCTTGTTTTTTTATCCAGTCTGCCACTCTGTGTGTTTTGATTGGAGCAGTCAGTCCATTGACATTTAAGGTAACTGATACATATGTTTCTCCTGATTTCACTAATCATGATCACATACTCTGTGGCACAAACCAGACATATATGAGTCATCATACCAAGCTTTTTCCTTTTTTCTAACGTCTTAGATCAATTCAGGCTTGAAAATTTCTGTTTTTCAGATTAAGGTTCATATGTGTATACATACTCAGTCATGTCCAACTATTTGTGACCCCATGGACTGTAGCCCACAGGCTCCTCTGTCCATGGGATTCTCCAGGCAAGAATACTGGAGTAGGTTGCCATGCCCTCCTCCAGGGTATCTTCCCAACCCAGGGATCAAACCCATGTCTCTTATGTCTCCTCCATTGGCAGGAGGGTTCTTTACCACTAGCACCACCTGGAAAAGCCCAGTATTACTCTTAGTTACCTGTGTGTTATGTGTGTTAGTTGCTCAGTCGTGTCCAACTCTTTGTAACCCCACAGACTGTAGCCTGCCAGGCTTCTCTGTCCTTGGAATTCTCCAGGCAAGAATACTGGAGTGGGTTGCCATTTCCTTCTCCAGAGGAACTTCCCAACCCAGGGAATGAACCCTGGTCTCCTGCATCGAAGGCAGATTCTTTACTGTTTGAGCTACAGGGTTCAGTTCAGTTCAATTCAGTTCAGTCGCTCAGTCGTGTCCGACTCTTTGCGACCGCATGAATTGCAGCACGCCAGGCCTCCCTGTTCATCACCATTTCCCGGAGTTCACTCAGACTCAGGTCCATCGAATCAGTGATGCCATCCAGCCATCTCGTCCTTGGTTGTCCCCTTCTCCTCCTGCTCCCAATCCCTCCCAGCATCAGAGTCTTTTCCAATGAGTCAACTGGAGTTTCAGCTTTAGCATCATTCCTTCTAAAGAAATCCCAGGGTTGATCTCCTTCAGAATGGACTGGTTGGATCTCCTTGCAATCCAAGGGACTCTCAAGAGTCTTCTCCAACACCACAGTTCAAACGCATCAATTCTTCGGTGCTCAGCCTTCTTCACAGTCCTACTCTCACATCCATACATGACCACAGGAAAAACCATAGCCTTGACTAGATGGACCTTAGTCGGCAAAGTAATGTCTCTGCTTTTGAATATACTATCTAGATTGGTAATAACTTTTCTTCCAAGGAGTAAGCGTCTTTTAATTTCATGGCTTCAATCACCATCTGCAGGGATTTTGGAGCCCCCAAAAATAAAGTCTGCCACTGTTTCCACTGTTTCCCCATCTATTTCCCATGAAGTGATGGGACCAGATGCCATGATCTTCGTTTTCTGAATGTTGTGCTTTAAGCCAACTTTTTCACTATCCTCTTTCACTTTTGTCAAGAGGCTTTTTAGCTCCTGTTCACTTTCTGCCATAAGGGTGGTGTCATCTGCATATCTGAGCTTATTGTTATTTTTTCTGGCAATCTTGATTCCAGCTTGTGTTTCTTCCAGTCCAGCGTTTCTCATGATGTACTCTGCATATAAGTTAAATAAGCAGGGTGACAATATCCAGCCTTGACGTATTCCTTTTCCTATTTGGAACCAGTCTGTTGTTCCATGTCCAGTTCTAACTGTTGCTTCCTGACCTGCATACAGGTTTCTCAAGAGGCAGGTTAGGTGGTCTGGTATTCCCACCTCTTTCAGAATTTTCCATAGTTTATTGTGATCCACACAGTCAAAGGCTTTGGCATAGTCAAAAGCAGAAATAGATGTTTTTCTGGAACTCTCTTGCTTTTTCCATGATCCAGTGGATGTTGGCAATTTGATCTCTGGTTCCTCTGCCTTTTCGAAAACCAGCTTGAACATCAGGGAGTTCACAGTTCACGTATTGCTGAAGCGTGGCTTGGAGAATCTTGAGCATGACTTTACTAGCATGTGAGATGAGTGCAATTGTGCGGTAGTTTGAGCATTCTTTTCATTGCCTTTCTTTGGAATTGGAATGAAAACGGACCTTTTCCAGTCCTGTGGCCACTGCTGAGATTTCCAAATTTGCTGGCATATTGAGTGCAGCGCTTTCACAGCATCATCGTTCACGATTTGAAACAGCTCAACTGGAATTCCATCACCTCCTCTAGCTTTGTTCATAGTGATGCTTTCTAAGGCCCACTTGACTTCACATTCCAAGATGTCTGGCTTTAGATGAGTGATCACATCATCATGATTATCTGGGTCGTGAAGATCCTTTCTGTACAGTTCTTCTGTGTATTCTTGCCACCTCTTCTTAATATCTTCTGCTTCTGTTAGGTCCATACCATTTCTGTCCTTTATCGAGCCCATCTTTGGATGAAATGTTCCCTTGATATCTCTAATTTTCTTGAAGAGATCTCTATTCTTTCCCATTCTGTTGTTTTCCTCTATTTCTTTGCATTGATCGCTGAAGAAGGCTTTCTTATCTCTTCTTGCTGTTCCTTGGAACTCTGCATTCAGATGCTTTTATCTTTCCTTTTCTCCTTTGCTTTTTGCTTCCCTTCTTTTCACAGCTATTTGTAAGGCCTCCCCAGACAGCCATTTTGCTTTTTTGCATTTCTTTTCCATGGGGATGGTCTTGATCCCTGTCTCCTGTACAATGTCATGAACCTCCCTCCATAGTTCATCAGGCATTCTATCTATCAGATCTAGTCCCTTAAATCTATTTCTCACTTCCACTGTATAATCATAAGGGATTTGTTTTAGGTCATACCTGAATGGTCTAGTGGTATTCCCTACTTTTTTCAATTTAAGTCTGAATTTGGTAATAAGGACTTCATGATCTGAGCCAGTCAACTCCTGGTCTTGCTTTTGCTGACTGTGTAGAGCTTCTCCGTTTTTGGTTGCAAAGAATATAATCAATCTGATTTCAGTGTTGACCATCTGGTGATGTCCATGTGTAGAGTCTTCTCTTGTGTTGTTGGAAGAGGGTGTTTGCTATGACCAGTGCATTTTCTTGGCAAAACTCTATTAGTCTTTGCCCTGCTTCACTCCACATTCCAAGGCCAAATTTGCCTGTTACTCCAGGTGTTTCTTGACTTCCTACTTTAGCATTCCAGTCCCCTATAATGAAAAAGACATCTTTTTTGGTTGTTAGTTCTAAAAGGTCTTCTAGGTCTTCATAGAACTGTTCAACTTCAGTTTCTTCAGCATTACTGGGTGGGGCATAGACTTGGATAAGTGTGATATTGAATGGTTTGCCTTGGAGACGAACAGAGATCATTCTGTCATTTTTGAGATTGCATCCAAGTACTGCATTTCGGACTCTTTTGTTGACCATGATGGCTACTCCATTTCTTCTGAGGGATTCCTGCCCGCAGTAGTAGATATAATGGTCATCTGAGTTAAATTCACCCATTCCAGTCCATTTTAGTTCGCTGATTCCTAGAATGTCGACGTTCACCCTTGCCATCTCTTGTTTGACCACTTCCAATTTGCCTTGATTCATGGACCTGACATTCCAGGTTCCTATGCAATATTGCTCTTTACAGCATTGGATCTTGCTTCTATCACCAGTCACATCCACACTGGGTATTGTTTTTGCTTTGGCTCCATCCCTTCATTCTTTCTGGAGTTATTTTCCACTGATCTCCAGTAGCATATTGGGCACCTAATGACCTGGGGAGTTCCTCTTTTGGTATCATATCATTTTGCCTTTTCATACTGTTCATGGGGTTCTCAAGGCAAGAATACTGAAGTGGCTTGCCATTCCCTTCTCCAGTGGACCACGCTCTGTCAGACCTCTCCACCATGACCCGCCGGTCTTGGTTTGCCCCGCAGGCATGGCTTGGTTTCATTGAGTTAGACAAGGCTGTGGTCCTAGTGTGATTAGATTGACTAGTTTTCTGTGAGTATAGTTTCAGTGTGTCTGCCCTCTGATGCCCTTTTGCAACACCTACCATCTTACTTGGGTTTTTCTTACCTTGGGCGTGAGGTATCTCTTCATGGCTGCTCCAGCAAAGCACAGCTGCTGTTCCTTACCTTGGACAAGGGGTATCTCCTTACCGCCGCCATTCCTGACCTTCAACGTGGGATAGCTCCTCTAGGCCCTCCTGCACCTGCGCAGCCACCACTCCTGGGGATTCTCCTCTGGCGTGGGTGGCTCCTCCCAGCTGCCCCTCCTGGCCTCGGGCTCGGGGTGGCTCCTCAGGGTCACCGCCCCTGCCCTCGGGCGTGAGGTGGCTTTCCCTGGCCGCCCCTGAACTCGGAAGCAGGGTGTCTCCTCCCGGCCACCCCTGACCTCGGACACAGGGTAGCTCTTCTCGGCCACTGCCCTGACCTTGGACACGGGGTGTCTCCTCCCGGCTGCCGCCCCTGACCTCGGACACAGGGTAGCTGCTCTTGGCTGTTCCTCCGCCGTCGCAGCCTGGCACTCTAGGCTGCTGCCGCTGACCTCAGACGTGGTGTAGCTCCTCTCGCAGCTGCCTGCGCTTAGTGCGCCACGCCGGCTCTCGGGTAGTCCTATATATTGCCATTTTAAATGTTTTCTAGTTGATTCTGTGTTTTTTCTTTCTACTTTTTTTGTGTGTGGTTTGATGATTTCCTTTTATGCTTGAGTTGGATGTTTGTTTGTTTTTGTAGATCTGTTGTATGTCTTAGTTTGTGCTTTTCAAGTATGTTAACTCCTTCATATTAAATATATCTTCTTGTTTTATTTAGACTGATAGTCATATAGGCTCAAATGTGTCCTAAAAAAGGAAGAATTTTCTTATATTTTCTTACTGTCCTTCCCCACAGTTAGTTTATAATGTTGATTTCCTTTTTCACGTCTTCGTGCTTATCCTTTTGCTGTTCTTGTCTTGATCATCACTTTCACAAATATGATTTTTTTCCCCTTTTTGATCTGTATACTGGCTAATTTAAGTGATTTAGTTTCCAATTTTGATTTTCCCATTCCTTTATGTTCCTGCTTCTTTTCTATTTAGAGAAAACCTTTCACTATTTCCCTTAGGGTAGTTTTAATATTGCTGTATTCTTTTAGTTTTGCTTATTTGAGAAACTCTTTATTTCCTCTCCTGTTCTAAATTATAATCTTTCTGGGTGGAGTATTCTAGGTTTCAGACTTTACCCTTTCAAGACTTTGAATATATTTTGCCGCTTCATCTGGCCTGCAGCATTTCTATAGAGAAATCATATGATAGCCTTATGGGAATTCCCTTGTAATTAACTTCGTTTTTCTCATGCTGCTTCTAGAATTCTCCCTTTAACTTTTGGCATTTTTATTATAATAAGTCTTGGTGTAGGTCTGTTTGGGTTCACTTGTTTGGGACAGTCTGTGTTTCTTGCATCTGGATATCTGTTTCCTTATATAGGTTTGGGAAGTTTTCAGCCAGAATTTCTTGAAATACATTTTTAATTCTCTTTTCTTCTTCATCTAGAATCTTTATTAAGCATAGGTTGGCATGCTTTATATTATCCCATAAGTCTCTTATATTGCTTTCCTTTTTCTTCATCTGGTTTTCTGTCTGCTGTTTTGATTGGGTAATTTCCATTATTCTGTCTTCCAGATCACTTATCTTTTCTTCTGCTTATTCATTCTGAGCCTTTAGCTCAGCTTTCATCTTGGCAAATGAGTTTTCTAATTTTTCTAGGCTCCTTATAGTTTCTAGTTCCTTTTTACACGAATCTGCATTTCTGTTGATATCCCTTCTTAATGCCTTCAGTATTTTCATTGCCTACTTTTTGAACTTGGTGTCTGGTATTCTGAAGAGGTCTGTTTCATTGTTTGTTCCTTCAACAGAATTCTCTCTGTCTTAACTGGGAGTGCCCCCTCTGCTGCTTCATTTTGTTTTTATTTCTCTTACTCTGTAAGGTGAGGTGAAGTCACTCAGTCGTGTCCGCTCAGTCGTGTCCGACTCTTTGCAACCCCGTGGACTGTAAACTACTAGGCTTCTCCGTCCATGGGATTCTCCAGGCAAGAATACTGGAGTGGATTGCCGTTTTCTTCTCCAGGGGATCTTCCCGACCCAGGGATTGAACCCGGGTCTCCCTCATTGGAGGCAGACTCTTTAACCTCTGAGCCACCAGGGAAGTCCACTCTGTAAGTCTAGGAGAAAGAATTATCTACCATAGGCTTAGAGAGCTATGTGTGTTAGTATTACTGCATAGCTTATGTGGGTTTAATAATTTTTTTGGTTTGAGGCTGTTTTTGGTTTGGATGCTTGCCGTCTCTCCTCAGCTTGTGCTGGGCTTTATCTCCTTGATAGGTGGCATGCAGGTGCCCAGCCTTTGCACGTTCCCAGGGAGGCAGGGCCTGTGGTTGCCACCCAGTTATGGGATCCTCAGTGGTTGCAATGGTCTATGCCTGCCTTTGGAGATTGAGATGGCATTGGTATCTCATGCCTGCCACTGGAGCCTATGTAGGTAGTACCCTGCCTCCTGAGAGCACATGAAGAGAAAAGAACTCCTATAGCAGTCCTGTTCCTCTCCTCGTGTGCCCCACAACAATGGCACCATGCCTCTCTGGTGGACCCAAGCTTCTCTCCTTATTCCGTTGGTTGTGGCGCACCATACCCTAGCTCCTCAGGCTCTCTCCAGGCAACCAACCCCAGTCCTTACCCTGTGTCTGACCTCCAAAGCTCTAGCCTCAGCGCCGGCTCCTGCCCACCCCAGCTAGGGAGTGTCTCAGGCTGGGGAGTGTCTCAGGCTGGGGAGTGTCAGGTGGCAGCATGAACAGACCAACTGTGCAGGTCTCTCTCCACTTTGCCCCCTGCAAACTGGTTGTTGCACTCTTCTCTGAAGTTCTTCCTCTGTTCTGGTTGATCTCCCTGCCAGTGAGGGAACTTCCCAGCATGTGGAAAGCTTTCCTCTTTCACAGTTCCTTCACAGGGGCACAGCACCCATCCCAATTCCCTTCTCTTTTTTTTTAAATCACCCATTTTATTTATTTTTATTCACTTATTTAATGTCTGTGTTGGGTCTTTGTTGCCGCATGAACTTTTTCTCTAATTGCAGTTTGCAAGCTTCTCACTGTGGTGGTTTCTCTTGTTGGCAGGTGGAGCACAGGCTCTAGGGCACAAGGGCTTCAGCAGTCCCGGCTCCCAGGCTCTAGAGCACAGGCTCAGCAGTTGTGATGCATGGGCTTAGCTGCTCTGTGGCACATGGGATCTTCCCGGGTCAGGGGTGAAACCCACTTCTCCTGCATTGGTAGACGGATTCTTTACCACTGAGCCACCAAGGAACCCTCCCAGTTCCCCTCTTCCTTTTCTTTTTTTTATTTGTCCTACCCAGTTATGTGGAGATTTTTCTCACTCTTCTGGAAGTCTGAGATTTTCTGCTACCATTTAGTAGATGTTCTGTGAGAATCAGTCCACATGTCAATGTATTTTTCATGTATTTTGTGGGAGAAGGTAAGCTCCATGTCTTATTCCTCCACCATCTTGATGCAATCTATTCCACAAGTAGATTTTCAAAAATATTTTCATATGGTCAA
>SJYO01036515.1:0-20000 GCA_006410555.1 Capra ibex | reverse complement strand
CCCAAGTCATCCCACCCTCGCCCTCTCTCAGAGTCCAAAAAACTGTTCTACACATCTCTTTTGCTGTCTCACATACAGATTTTTAAAAATTAAAAAAAATGTATTGAAGTATAGTTCATTTCTGCCGTACAGCAGATTGATTCAGCTCAACATGTCTATTCTTTTCCATTCTGATTTATGCCAAGATACTGAATAAATTTCCCTGTGCCATACTGTAGGACCTCATTCTTTATCCATTCTATGTATAAATAGATTTCATCTGCTCATCCCAAGCTCCCAGTCCTTCCCTCCTTGGCAACCACAAGCCTGTTCTCTATGTCTGTGAGTCTGTTCCTGTTTCATTGATATGTTCCTTTTAGAGTCCACATACGGGTGATATCACAGGAATATAATCTTTCTCTTTCTGTCTACTTCCATTAATATGTTAATCTCCAGGTTCATCCTTGCTGCAGCAAATGGCATGATTTCATTCTTTAAATGTCTGAGTGGTGTTCCATTCTCTGTGTGTATAATCATATACATCTTCTTTATCCATTCATCTCTCGATGGACAAATAGGCTGTTCCCATGTCTTGGCTATTGTAGGTTTTGCTGCTGTGAACATAGGGGTGCATCAGTCTTCTCAAGGTATAGTTTTTTTCCAGATATATGCTCAGGACTGGAATTGTTGGATCATATGGAACCTCTGTCTTTACTTTTTTTGAGGAAGTGCCATACTGTTTTCCACAGTGGCTGCATCTGTTTACTCCACCAACAGTGTAAGAGGGATTCCCTCTTCTTCACACCCTCTCCAGTATCTGTTACTCATCAAGTGTCTAATGATGCCATTCTGATTGGTATGAGGTGGTACCTCTTGCATTGTTGATTTGCCTTTCTCTACTAATTAGCAATGCTGAGCATCTTTTCATATGCCTGTTCGCCATCTGTGTATCTTCTTTTAAACCACAGATATCAATTGTAAGAGTGACATCTTTGGATTTTGTCTAAAATGAACCACACCTCGGCAAATGTCTCATGAATGTGCTCTGAGTCCAACATCACGTTTCTTGTCAAGGGACAGAGTGATGAAGTCTTCAGGAAAGGAATAATGACTTTAGCTGGAAAGCCAACAGACCAACGAGACAGCGAACATGTGCCCCACAGGATTGTCTTACCTGAGTTAGATGGGCTTTTTGGGGAGTGAGAGGGATGGTCAAACAGTGTTTACTGAATGTAAAATAACCCTAGCCCATGGGGAAGAAAATTCCAAGAAGAGAGAAAAATACAGATTAAACTCCCAAGTGTGAACTCACACACACACACACACACACACACACACACAAACACACACCCTAAAAGAGGAGGAGGAGGTGTAGCTGGCTGTTGAAATGTTTTAATTAACTCGTTATTGGCTGTGCTGGCTCTTCGTCGCTGTGCACAGGCTTTCTCTATCTGTGGGAAGGCGGCTGCTCTTTCCTGTGGAGCAGGGTCTCTCATCACCGTGGCTTCTCTTGTTGTGGAGCACCCGCTCTAGGCACATGGGCTTGTGGCCCATGGGCCTAACTGCCCCGAGGCATGTAGAATCTTCTCGGTCCCAGGATAGGGCCTGTGTCCCCCACATAGGCAGGTAGATTCCCAACCACTGGACCACCAGGGAAGTCCTGTTTCAAGCTTTTTTTCCACTTAATTTTAATTAAAGGACAATTGCAGTACTGTGATCGCCTCTGCCACACATCAGCATGGATCAGCCATCACTGTACTTACGTCCCCTCCACTGTGGAAATCTTTTAATCCTGGAATCCTTTGTTCGGGAAGCTGTCCATGCAGGTCTGGTCATAATGTCCCTTTAAGCCTGTGACAACACAAAAGGTTCTGTCTGTTCTGCCACTTTTTATCTCTATATGAATGGGAAAGTGTTATACATTTCAGGTTCAGAGCCTTGAGAATAGTTTAGGCCCTCAGTCGTGTCTGACTCTTTGTGTTCCCATGGGCTGTGACCCGCCAGGCTCCTCTGTCCATGGGGGTTCTCCAGGCAAGAATGCTGGGGTGGGTTGCCATTTCCTTCTCCAGGAGATCTACCCAACCGAGGGATCGACTCAGGTCTCCTGTGTTTCAGACAGTTTCTTTATTCTCTGAGTCACCAGGAATGCCCAACAGTAACATAATGTGATTCAATATTTCCTCCCTCAATTAACATTGCCATTGTTTTCCATTTACTTTAATGTAGACATGGTGGGATTTGGGCATCATGCTTTCACGCTCAGTGTAGCATAACACTGATGTGGAATATACCATAAATTTAAAAATAGAAGTATGAATACAATGCTAGATTTCTAATTTTAAAATAAGATGTGCAACAAGCAGCAAAGATTTACTGTATAGAACAGGAAACTATAGTCAATATCTTGTAATAACCTAAAATGGAAAATAATCTGAAAAATAATTACGCATATTTGTATAATTGAAAATCACTTTGCTGTGCACCTGAAACATTGTAAGTCAACTGCACTTCAATAAAATATGTATATGATGAGATTAAAAATAGAACCAGTGAAATAAATAAATTAAAAAAAAATAAAAGATAATGAAGTCGGTCGTGTCTGACTCTTTGCAACCCTATATGCCAAGAGCCAGCCTGAGGAACTCTACCCTTGGCAAAGATCATGAGGAAGGAGTCTCGGCATTATGCAAAGGTGAGATCGAGGCTCAGGAGACCCCCTGTTCCCAAGCATCTACCCTCAAAACCAGAGTACCTACTTTACTGTCTTATGCTCTCACCTATACCTCTGACTTTACGGGGGGCTGACCTCCCCCACCTCTCTTGAAGAAGGAGTTAACTTGCAGCTCCAGTCAATAAAAAAATTCCTGGGCGTGACAAGAGTGTTTCAACTTATGAACTCCTCTGAAGGTTATCTAGCCTGCCTGTACAGGTTCGTCCAGCCACATGTGATTGTTTACAGCCTCCCACCTGTGAGAGGCATGAGATGTTTTAGACTTACTAAAGACAGATTCTTTTAGGAAGTTAGAAATTATTAGTATAGTGGGTTGATTAGGAATTATATTAGTGAAGGGTTTTTTCATTTATTGGGCCTATGTTTGCTGCTAAATCTCCTGCCTTTGTACATGTTAATGAGTATATAACTAGCATATAGGAGAAATAAGTATGAACCTTTAGATTAATCATGTAAACCAGAGGCTATGTATTTTCCTTTCTTAGTTGTAACCCACTACACCCTCACCCTATAGGAATGCAACTTTATCTGGTACCTTCAGAGGGTGGTGCTTGGTTTAAGAAAAATCACCCCGGGAAAATAAGTTTTTTGGTTATCAGAAAGAAAGGATCATAAAATGTCAGCAGGCCTCATGGCCAGAAGATGATGTAAAACCCCTAAGACCTTTTTGTATATATTTATATGAAGCACCTGATTTTGATAAAGGTCAGGACTGCTGACCCCCGTGTGACTTTAAAATTTCCATTTGTCTCTATGTGTAAAAAAAGGTATATGAGCAAACCTGAAAATAAAGAAATTGGATCAGTTTCTGGAAATAATGATTCCCCCAAGTCATTCTTTCTTTCCCCTTCTGGCTGAATCCCCATCTGGAGTGTGGATGCTCGATTGGTATTCCACGTAAACCAAGTTATTCAGCCTCTTTTTCTCCACTAATTTTCTTACTACACGATTTCTTTCTAATCTCCCTCTATATTTTAATTAAGCAATTAATTCCTAGGACGCTGGCTCCGTCCCCGCTTTGAATTACTCTGGATCCACCGGAGCTGGACCCTGGCACCTATGGACTGTAGGCTGGCAGGCTCCAATGTTCATGGGATATCGCAGGCAAGAATACTGGAAAACATTGCCATTTCCTTCTCCAAATAGTGCAGGCCAACTGCAGCATACTCCCTGATGGACTGTGTACTCACTCTCACATTACAACTCTGCATATGGTGTATTCACATGGGCACCTTCTGCTGCCCAAAAGAGTCTCAGCCCAGACGGTGAGTTTGTGGAAGATCCCTGGAAGGAAGTCAGAGGGTGAGTCCCAGCATTTCCCCACTGCTCACTCCCCAGCTCAGCTCAGGAGCCCTTCCAGGTTTCACCAGCATCACTCTAGAATCCCAGTGTCCCGACCTAGCCCCACACCAAGTTCCTGGGATTCAAGTGAGATATGGGTCCCAGGAGACCCGAGAGAACACACCTGCATGGTTCAGGGTCCCTTGGCCCAGACTCAGCCCTGGAAGGGAGAGATTTGCCACCAAAAGCTTAGGTTGATTCTCTTCCCATCAGGATCCCTGGCTCCTTCACATGCCCGAGCCCTGAGGTTCCCATGAACTGGGGTCAGGGTGGGCGTCCCATGCCCTCCTGTGGTCCCCTCCCTGCCCTGCACATTTGGCTGAGGAGAAGAAGCTCAGAATGGATGGAAGGCAGGTCTGCAGCTTTAAGTGCCCAGCCGCCCCCGCCCCGCCCCTGCCCCCGCCTGTAGAGATGAGGAGACCACGGGGCCCTAGAGGACAAGAAGGATGTGGTCCCTGGGGGGCTGGCGCCAACCCTAGGCGTTCCCACAGCCGATGACCCGAAGCAGGGGGCGGCCCCTCCGTGGACCCAGTGACGATGTCACTAGGCAGGGCTCCGGAGGCATCTCAGCCCAGACCTGAGGCCTCAGCTCTTTCTCTTTCTGCTCAGGCTGACCGCCCACTCTAGAGGGTGGGACGCAGCTTCTTCACCTGATCAGCCCTGGACAGTCTGGCTCCAACTATGACTCATTAGTTTCTTTTCCTAGTCCCTCCAGAAGTGGAATTTACTTCTCATTTTTGGTCAGTTCATAAATTATCGCAGAGCACCTACTGTGTACTAAGTATTGGTGCACACAGCAGAAATACACCCATGATCCAGATAACCCCATCTTCTGTAGTTGGTTGAAGAATTCAGTTTCTGCAGAATGCGGACATCAAATGCTAACATTCAAATATTTTTTAAAAGAAGGTATATGAGAATAACTGGGGTTCATGTTTACACAGTGAACATTCAGAAAAATAAAGATTATGACATCTGCTCCCTGCACCTAGAGGGCAAAAAAAAAAAAAAAAGGATAATTAGGGGAAAATGGAAACAGTGACAGTAGCAACATGGGGGCCCCAGAATGTCTTCAATTTAAGCGACCTTGACATTTCTTGGTGAAAGAGTTCTTGGGTGGCTTAGTTCTAAGCAAGGAGAGACGTCACACACAGAGAGCTCAATGAGCAAGTAAGGCTCTGTGGAGCTTGATCTTCACCACACTTGCCAGCTCAGTTCACACCGGGGTGCTCATGGTGTTATCCTCTTAAGCCCTCCGCTTGGTTGAACCAAGCCACATTGTGCCAACAGCTGATAACTTAAAAGGCACAAGATTCTCAAATCATTGTCTTTGGGGAAAAGAAGCAAAAAAGACAAAACATGCAAATATTGATGGATAAACACAACATGTGCAAAGCCTCCCTGGGTCAAGTGTTCCCCTGCAGCCCTCAGTGATCTGGAGGGGAATGTCCACTAGAATTCTCCGTGATGATGGGACTTTTTAAACATCTGCTCTGTCCAGCACCATGGCACCTGGCCACATGACGCTACTGAGTACGTGAAATGTGGTGGGTATGACTGAAGAACTAAATGCTTTACTCCATATATGTGTAGAGTCATTGTCTGTACCATGCGGCTGGGTGAGTACTTTATCGGCCAGTGCAGATCCAGACTGAGAGGGATCTTGTCTTGTTTCTACCCCTGAAACCCCAGCACCCTCAGGGCACATGGCTGGTAAAATGCTGAGGGGCCTTCCCGATGACTCAGTGGTAAAGAATCCACCTGCCAATGCAAGAGACATGAGAGACGAGGGTTCAACCCCTGGGTCTAGAAGATCCCTCGAGAAGGGAATGGCAACCACTCCAGGATTCTTGCCAGGAGAATCCCATGCACAGAGGAGCCTAGTGAGCTACACAGCATCCATGGGGTCGCAAAGAGTCAATATGACTGAATCGCTGTAGCACGTACACACGCAGCCTCATGTGGCAAGTGGCACCACACTGGATATCTCAAACAGAATATACTTCATCTTTCTTTTGCCAACATGCATTGCTTTATTGTTTCATGGGAAGCATTTAGTTTTAAATATAGCAGTGTGCACATGTCAATCCTAAACTTCCAATATATCTCTCCCGTCATCCTTCCCCTCTGTAACTCTAAGTTTGTTTTCCAAGTCTACAAGTCTGTTTCTGTCTTGTAAACAAGTTCATTTTTGTAAACTATTACTGAAGAGAGGTTTTTTTAAAATTTGCTTTCTTTTATTTTAAACTGAATAATTTGAAGACTCAACTTGCAAATTTTTATGCTTTACTGGAATTTTCAAAAAAGCAGGATGATCATGGTAACCTACCCTGTATGTGCAATTGATTAGAATACCTTCTCCCAAAAGGTTAGATAGTTAAAATAGAGTATTAGAATAGCCAGGGGATTACTAAGAGGTGGTGGGATTTTTGAAGATGATCCTATAATTCTTGGACTCCACTCTTAGCTTCAGAGCTGCTGGGCTGCTTTGGAGGAGGAGAAGGAGTGCCCATGGAGGAACCCCTTTAGAAAGAGATGTAGCTCTTCAATTTATAACACTGTGTGCTCAAAGGATGGGGCCAGGTCAGGGTCAGAATGGACTTGGTTTACATCGAATTCCTCATACATACTGGTCTCGGCGAAGAGGGGCATGGGGCTCAGGGGAGTGGGAGTGAACAGTCTCTCAGAGAGGGTCCCGTGGTTCAAGTGGACGAATATCACATCCTCTGCTGATGGGTCCTAAGAGGAAGGAGATGTGAATGATGGAATGAAATGTGATTTTCGAAGGCCGGAGCATTGGGCACTGGAGGGGCTCGGGCTACGGCCAGGGTTTGGGCTGGGAGGATCCACCTCGCTGTTCACTGTTCTTTCTTCCTTGGGCTCTCCTTCCGTGATGACAACACCTGTGAATGGAAGAGAGTCAAGGCTCTTGGGGTGGGGCGATTCTTCTAGACCTCCATATTTTGGTCGGGACATCAGCCAAAAAAGCAGGGGTGTGCCCCAGTTTGCTGAGTCTATCTACTCTACTAAGTTAAAAAAAAAACAAACACCTAAAAACACCCATCCCATATACATGCCCAGGCACTGACAGACTCTCTCAGGAGTGTGTGCAAACCCAGATATCCCGTCCTACATCCTCTATTATAGATTATCCTCTGATGCGTTTTGGCAGATTCTCAAGATCATAAAGGGGAGAAGAACAGATTGCTGTGGTTGAAGGGAAGAACAAGGCTTAGAATGTTCCTGGTGGCTGAGGAATTAAGACTCCACCATCCAGTGCAGAGTGTGGGTTCTATCCCTGCTGGGAGAACTGAGATCCCACATACTTTGAAACAACTAAGCCTTATGTCCTGCAAGTGCTGAGCCTGTGAGCTCTGGAGCCTTGAATTGCACCCCAGCCCTGCAGTGAGGATCCCAAATGCTGCAGCTGAGACCTGATGCAGCTAAGAATAAATTAACACATATTTTCATAAAAGGAACAGAGTTCCATTATTCTGGAAGATATTCATTCAGGGATTACAACAATGGAAATCAGTTTTTAACCTACAGGAAGTGAAAACGCCATTCTCTGCTATGAGCCCACTTTCCACTGGGTCAGATTATGTTGTGCTTCCCTCCTTCAAACTTACAATTTTGGGTAGAACACCAGTGACAGTTTGGCTCTTCATACTTACTTTGTGGGTAAGCAGTTACAGACAAGAACAGCGAGGAAGATGCTGGTGTAGATGAAGGCTACGGAGAGCCTAAGGAGAAGGTGCAGCTGGCTGGAGTGGCCTTGAAGAAGCTGTGCTTCTGCCAACAAGCCAATGGAAGAAGGTCTGCTTATTCGTTGCATACGCCCTGCCCCTACACACAGGAGTTATTGTATCCTTGTGTCAAAGTGTGTCAGCAGCTCTCAACCTGATCAGTATGGTCTCCACTCCACAGGAGGAAGCAAAGCATCCGGGAGAGATGCTAGCAGTGGATGAAGTAAAGAGGCCATGCAAGACCAGCAGTGGTCTGAAACCAGGTCCCCCGGGCTCCCATGCAGTTTTTCTCTGCTGCCCATACGACAAGGCATGGTGCTTTTGCATGAATGGGGACTGCTTTAATCCTCCATATATTTCCACCTCCATCCCTATATGCCATGAATGGAATCCTGAAGAAGAAATACACTTCTATTTCTGAACTGTGGAATGTTCAGTTCATAAACACTAGCAGAGGAATAGTGCATACTGAAGGTGCTCCCTAAAATCCTCCCCTTGTCCTCTATTCTTCCCCAAAGATACTGATGGAGGGAGGGTGAGCAGCTCCCTTAACATGGGGCCAGGTCAGTCTGACCCACTTTGTCCAGTTTAGGAATTCCCAGTCCCCGAGCATGAGAAGCTCAGTGCCCCCTGTGGGTCTCCTGCAGACCATGGTCTCAAATGCTAACTTAACAGCGATGTTGAGGAGCCTAAAGTCACAGAGCTGGGAGGTGGCAGAGCCAACACTCACACAGCAACCCTCTGTCTTCTCAGAAATTTGCTGAGATAGGAGACCATCTTGCTTACCTTCTGTGGTGTGTGGACCCATGGGTGATGAGCATGTACTTGTAGTGGATTCTAGGAGGAAAAAGACAGGGGTGAACGAGTAACCTTACTCATACTGACTGAATGAAGACTATTCTTTCCGGAAGGTTGACCTCTGCCTGTGCTTGACTCTGTCATCCTGAAGAGCACTGATAGGGGAGGGGAGAGCTTCTGGTTCCTCCCTGTGAATGCGTTAAGTAGATCCTCCATCCTGGAGATGTGATGGTGGAAGGATGTGGGAAGGATATGCCTGGTGGTGAAAGACAGCTGTAAGCTAGAGACATTCTGCTCCGGGAATGAGTGTCCATGCTCTTTAATTGGGAAATCACCTGTATGTCAGAGGTGCTTCTGGGAAAAGACTAAGAGCAAGGAGCCAATGCAATCTCTGATCTTCCCAAATCAGCCCAGCCTCTCCCTCCCCTGGGTCTACCCTGACCTTTTTCTTTATTGCATAGATAGACAGGATTCTGAGGTGAAGCATCCATATGGAGGTGGAAGAGGGTTGAGATGTCATCTACCATCTCTCTTTCTCTCTCGTTCTCATTGCCTCCATTTCCCCAGAAGCCCTAAGGTTCCCCTGACACCAGCACGGATCCCTTGAGATAGAGCTCAGTGATAGAGTAAGATGTTATGGAAAAACTCAAATGGACTCCTTGGCCAACGCAATGTAATTTAGTGTATTGTGAAGCATGGGAATCTTCTTGGGGTTCTGGAGACAAGAATATTGGAGTGGGTTGCCATTTCCTCCTCTAGGGGACTATGTGTTGTCCAAACTCTTCACTATGACCCGTCAGTCTTGGTGGCCCTGCACGACATGGCTGATAGCTTCATTGAGTTATGCAAGCCCCTTCACCAGGACAAGGCTGTGATAAATGAAGCAGAGATAGTGAAGGGCAGAGGGGTCGCTTGTGGTGCAGTCCAGGGGGTCGCTAAGAATTGGACACAGCTTAGCGACAGCAAGCTGGAACAGCAACAAGAAAGCATGGGCCAGGAAGAGGTTCCTCACCTGTGACAGACAGGATCAGTAGGTCACTAGACTCTGACCACGAGTAGGGAGAGCTAGTGAAGGAGCCGTAGCACCTGTAGACTCCGCTGTGGTCAGGGGTCCCAGGACCCAGAGGGAACTCTGCCTCGAGGGCTCCGTGGGGGCTCCGCCATCCAGCAACTGGGCACCCAAGGTTCTCCCCGTCCCTGAGCAGATGGAACTGGTCAAAGGCACTCTCGGAGCTGCAGACCAATGTCACGTTCTCTCCTGACCTCACCACTGGGCCCCCATGGGCTGAGAGAGAGGGTTTCTTGGACAGACCTGGAAGGAGGAGACCTTCATCTTAGAGCACNCCCCGCCCCTGCCCCCGCCTGTAGAGATGAGGAGACCACGGGGCCCTAGAGGACAAGAAGGATGTGGTCCCTGGGGGGCTGGCGCCAACCCTAGGCGTTCCCACAGCCGATGACCCGAAGCAGGGGGCGGCCCCTCCGTGGACCCAGTGACGATGTCACTAGGCAGGGCTCCGGAGGCATCTCAGCCCAGACCTGAGGCCTCAGCTCTTTCTCTTTCTGCTCAGGCTGACCACCCACTCTAGAGGGTGGGACGCAGCTTCTTCACCTGATCAGCCCTGGACAGTCTGGCTCCAACTATGACTCATTAGTTTATTTTCCTAGTCCCTCCAGAAGTGGAATTTACTTCTCATTTTTGGTCAGTTCATAAATTATCACAGAGCACCTACTGTGTACTAAGTATTGGTGCACACAGCAGAAATACACCCATGATCCGGATAACCCCATCTTCTGTAGTTGGTTGAAGAATTCAGTTTCTGCAGAATGCGGACATCAAATGCTAACATTCAAATATTTTTTAAAAGAAGGTATATGATAATAACTGGGGTTCATGTTTACACAGTGAACATTCAGAAAAATAAAGATTATGACATCTGCTCCCTGCACCTAGAGGCCAAAAAAAAAAAAAAAAGGATAATTAGGGGAAAATGGAAACAGTGACAGTAGTAACATGGGGGCCCCAGAATGTCTTCAATTTAAGTGACCTTGACATTTCTTGGTAAAAGAGTTCTTGGGTGGCTTAGTTCTAAGCAAGGAGAGACGTCACACACAGAGAGCTCAATGAGCAAGTAAGGCTCTGTGGAGCTTGATCTTCACCCCACTTGCCAGCTCAGTTCACACCGGGGTCCTCATGGTGTTATCCTCTTAAGCCCTCCGCTTGGTTGAACCAAGCCACATTGTGCCAACAGCTGATAACTTAAAAGGCACAAGATTCTCAAACCATTGTCTTTGGTGAAAAGAAGCAAAAAAGACAAAACATGCAAATATTGATGGATTAATACAACATGTGCAAAGCCTCCCTGGGGCAAGTGTTCCCCTGCAGCCCTCAGTGATCTGGAGGGGAATGTCCACTAGAATTCTCTGTGATGATGGGACTTTTTAAACATCTGCTCTGTCCAGCACCATGGCACCTGGCCACATGACGCTACTGAGTACGTGAAATGTGGTGGGTGTGACTGAAGAACTGAATGCTTTACTCCATATATGTGTAGAGTCATTGTCTGTACCACGCGGCTGGGTGAGTACTTTATCGGCCAGTGCAGATCCAGACTGAGAGGGATCTTGTCTTGTTTCTACCCCTGAAACCCCAGCACCCTCAGGGCACATGGCTGGTAAAATGCTGAGGGGCCTTCCCGATGACTCAGTGGTAAAGAATCCGCCTGCCAATGCAAGAGACATGAGAGACGAGGGTTCAACCCCTGGGTCTAGAAGATCCCTCGAGAAGGGAATGGCAACCACTCCAGGATTCTTGCCAGGAGAATCCCATGCACAGAGGAGCCTAGCGAGCTACACAGCATCCATGGGGTCACAAAGAGTCAATATGACTGAATCGCTGTAGCACGTACACTCGCAGCCTCATGTGGCAAGTGGCACCACACTGGATATCTCAAACAGAATATACTTCATCTTTCTTTCGCCAACATGCATTGCTTTATTGTTTCATGGGAAGCATTTAGTTTTAAATATAGCAGTGTGCACATGTCAATCCTAAACTTCCAATATATCTCTCCCGTCATCCTTCCCCTCTGTAACTCTAAGTTTGTTTTCCAAGTCTACAAATCTGTTTCTGTCTTGTAAACAAGTTCATTTTTGTAAACTATTACTGAAGAGAGGTTTTTTAAAAATTTGCTTTCTTTTATTTTAAACTGAATAATTTGAAGACTCAACTTGCAAATTTTTATGCTTTACTGGAATTTTCAAAAAAGCAGGATGATCATGGTAACCTACCCTGTATGTGCAATTGATTAGAATACCTTCTCCCAAAAGGTTAGATAGTTAAAATAGAGTATTAGAATAGCCAGGGGATTACTAAGAGGTGGTGGGATTTTTGAAGATGATCCTATAATTCTTGGACTGCACTCTTAGCTTCAGAGCTGCTGGGCTGCTTTGGAGGAGGAGAAGGAGTGCCCATGGAGGAACCCCTTTAGAAAGAGATGTAGCTCTTCAATTTATAACACTGTGTGCTCAAAGGATGGGGCCAGGTCAGGGTCAGAATGGACTTGGTTTACATCGAATTCCTCATACATACTGGTCTCGGCGAAGAGGGGCATGGGGCTCAGGGGAGTGGGAGTGAACAGTCTCTCAGAGAGGGTCCAGTGGTTCAAGTGGACAAATATCACATCCTCTGCTGATGGGTCCTAAGAGGAAGGAGATATGAATGATGGAATGAAATGTGATTTTCGAAGGCTGGAGCATTGGGCACTGGAGGGGCTCGGGCTACGGCCAGGGTTTGGGCTGGGAGGATCCACCTCGCTGTTCACTGTTCTTTCTTCCTTGGGCTCTCTTTCCGTGATGGCAACACCTGTGAATGGAAGAGAGTCAAGGCTCTTGGGGTGGGGCGATTCTTCTAGACCTCCATAGTTTGGTCGGGACATCAGCCAAAAAAGCAGGGGTATGCCCCAGTTTGCTGAGTCTATCTACTCTACTAAGTTAAAAAAAAAAAAACTAAAAACACCCATCCCATATACATGCCCAGGCACTGACAGACTCTCTCAGGAGTGTGTGCAAACCCAGATATCCCGTCCTACAGCCTCTATTATGAATTATCCTCTGATGCGTTTTGGCAGATTCTCAAGATCATAAAGGGGAGAAGAACAGATTGCTATGGTTGAAGGGAAGAACAAGGCTTAGAATGTTCCTGGTGGCTGAGGAATTAAGACTCCACCATCCAGTGCAGAGTGTGGGTTCTATCCCTGCTGGGAGAACTGAGATCCCACATACTTTGAAGCAACTAAGCCTTATGTCCTGCAAGTGCTGAGCCTGTGAGCTCTGGAGCCTTGAATTGCACCCCAGCCCTGCAGTGAGGATCCCAAATGCTGCAGCTGAGACCTGATGCAGCTAAGAATAAATTAACACATATTTTCATAAAAGGAACAGAGTTCCATTATTCTGGAAGATATTCATTCAGGGATTACAACAATGGAAATCAGTTTTTAACCTACAGGAAGTGAAAACGCCATTCTCTGCTATGAGCCCACTTTCCACTGGGTCAGATTATGTTGTGCTTCCCTCCTTCAAACTTACAATTTTGGGTAGAGCACCAGTGACAGTTTGGCTCTTCATACTTACTTTGTGGGTAAGCAGTGACAGACAAGAACAGCGAGGAAGATGCTGGTGTAGATGAAGGCTACGGAGAGCCTAAGGAGAAGGTGCAGCTGGCTGGAGTGGCCTTGAGGAAGCTGTGCTGCTGCCAACAAGCCAATGGAAGAAGGTCTGCTTATCCGTTGCACACACCCTGCCCTACTCACAGGAGTTCTTGTCTCCTTGTGTCAAAGTGTGTCAGCAGCTCTCAACCTGATCAGTATGGTCTCCACTCCACAGGAGGAAGCAAAGCATCCAGGAGAGATGCTGGCAGGGGATGGAGGAAGGAGGCCATGCAAGACCAGCAGCGGTCTGAAACCAGGTCCCCCGGGCTCCCATGCAGTTTTTCTCTGCTGCCCATACGACAAGGCATGGTGCTTTTGCATGAATGGGGACTGCTTTAATCCTCCATATATTTCCACCTCCATCCCTATATGCCATGAATGGAATCCTGAAGAAGAAATACACTTCTATTTCTGAACTGTGGAATGTTCAGTTCATAAACACTAGCAGAGGAATAGTGCATACTGAAGGTGCTCCCTAAAATCCTCCCCTTGTCCTCTATTCTTCCCCAAAGATACTGATGGAGGGAGGGTGAGCAGCTCCCTTAACATGGGGTCAGGTCAGTCTGACCCACTTTGTCCAGTTTAGAAATTTCCAATCCCCGAGCATGAGAAGCTCAATGCCCCCTGTGGGTCTCCTGGAGACCATGGTCTCAAATGCTAACTTAACAGGGATGTTGAGGAGCCTAAAGTTACAGAGCTGGGAGGTGGCAGAGCCAACACTCACACAGGAACCCTCTGTCTTCTCAGAAATTTGCTGAGATAGGAGACCGTCTTGCTTACCTTCTGTGGTGTGTGGATCCATGGCTGATGAGCATGTACTTGTAGTGGATTCTAGGAGGAAAAAGACAGGGGTGAACGAGTAACCTTACTCATACTGACTGAATGAAGACTATTCTTTCCGGAAGGTTGACCTCTGCCTGTGCTTGACTCTGTCATCCTGAAGAGCACTGATAGGGGAGGGGAGAGCTTCTGGTTCCTCCCTGTGAATGCGTTAAGTAGATCCTCCATCCTGGAGATGTGATGGTGGAAGGATGTGGGAAGGATATGCCTGGTGGTGAAAGACAGCTGTAAGCTAGAGACATTCTGCTCCGGGAATGAGTGTTCATGCTCTTTAATTGGGAAATCACCTGTATGTCAGAGGTGCTTCTGGGAAAAGACTAAGAGCAAGGAGCCAATGCAATCTCTGATCTTCCCAAATCAGCCCAGCCTCTCCTTCCCCTGGGTCTACCCTGACCTTTTTCTTTATTGCATAGATAGACAGGATTCTGAGGTGAAGCATCCATATGGAGGTGGAAGAGGGGTGAGATGTCATCTACCATCTCTCTTTCTCTCTGGTTCTCATTGCCTCCATTTCCCCAGAAGCCCTAAGGTTCCCCTGACACCAGCATGGATCCCTTGAGATAGAGCTCAGTGATAGAGTAAGATGTTATGGAAAAACTCAAATGGACTCCTTGGCCAACGCAATGTGATTTAGTGTATTGTGAAGCATGGGAATCTTCTTGGGGTTCTGGAGACAAGAATATTGGAGTGGGTTGCCATTTCCTCCTCTAGGGGACTATGTGTTGTCCAAACTCTTCACTATGACCCGTCAGTCTTGGTGGCCCTGCACGACATGGCTGATAGCTTCATTGAGTTATGCAAGCCCCTTCACAAGGACAAGGCTGTGATAAATGAAGCAGAGATAGTGAAGGGCAGAGGAGTCGCTTGTGGTGCAGTCCAGGGGGTCGCTAAGAATTGGACACAGCTTAGCGACAGCAAGCTGGAACCGCAACAAGAAAGCATGGGCCAGGAAGAGGTTCCTCACCTGTGACAGACAGGATCAGTAGGTCACTAGACTCTGACCACGAGTAGGGAGAGCTAGTGAAGGAGCCGTAGCACCTGTAGACTCCGCTGTGGTCAGGGGTCCCAGGACCCAGAGGGAACTCTGCCTCGAGGGCTCCATGGGGGCTCCGCCCTCCAGCAACTGGGCACCCAAGGTTCTCCCCGTCCCTGAGCAGATGGAACTGGTCAAAGGCACTTTCGGAGCTGCAGACCAATGTCACGTTCTCTCCTGACCTCACCACTGGGCCCCCATGGGCTGAGAGAGAGGGTTTCTTGGACAGACCTGGAAGGAGGAGACCTTCATCTTAGAGCACAAAGTAACTCTAGTCCTAAGTACAGGACTAAAGCCGGAAGTGTGCAACAAGAGAAGTGCTGCAGTGAGAAGGCCGCCCACTGCCAGGAGAGAAAGCCCCACAGCAAGGGACACCCGGCACAGGGAAAACTTCAGAATAACTTTAAATATGGGGTGTCATTTAAAATCCAATTAAAAAATAACTTTTTAAAATGGAGTGTCATTTAATATCATTTTTTAAAATCTGCCTCCACAACTGAGATTTTTTAAAAAATTTTTAATATAAATTCATTTATCTTAATTGGAGGCTAATTACTTTACAATATTGTGTTGGTTTTCCCATACATCAACAAGAATCTGCCATGGGTATACACGTGTTCCCCATCCTGAACCCCCCTGCCACCTCCCTCCCCATACCGTCCCTCTGGTATTCCCAGTGCACCAGCCACGAGCATCCTGTATCATGCATTGAACCTGGACTGGTGATTTGTTTCACATACGATATTGTACATGTTTCAATGCCATTCTCTCAAATCATCCCACCCTCGCCCTCTCCTAGAGTCCAAAAGACTGTTCTATACATCTGTGTCTTTTTGCTGTCTCCTATACGTGGTTATCATTACCATCTTTCTAAATTCCATATATATGTGTTAGTATACTGTATTAGTGTTTTTCTTTCTGGCTTACTTCACTCTGTATAATAAGCTCCAGTTTCATCCAGCTCATTAGAACTGATTCAAATGTATCCTTTTCAATGGCTGAGTAATACTCCATTGTGCATAGGTACCATAGTTTTCTTATACATTCGTCTGCTGATGGACATCTAGGTTTCTTCCACATCCTGGCGATTATAAACAGTGCTGCAATGAACATTGTGGTATACGTGTCTCTTTCAATTTTGGTTTCCTTGATGTGTATGCCCAGCAGTGGGACTGCTGGGTCATAGGCAATTCTATTTCCAATTTGTTAAGGAATCTCCACACTGTTCTCCCTTAAATCTGGAACAAGACAAGGGTGCCCACTTTCANTTCCTTGATGTGTATGCCCAGCAGTGGGACTGCTGGGTCATAAGGCAATTCTATTTCCAATTTTTTAAGGAATCTCCACACTGTTCTCCCTTAAATCTGGAACAAGACAAGGGTGCCCACTTTCACCATTACTATTCAACATAGTTTTGGAAATTTTGGCCACAGCAATAAGAACAGAAAGAGAAATAAAAGAATCCAAATTGGAAAAGAAGTAAAACTCTCACTGTTTGCAGATGACACGATCCTCTACATAGAATACCCTAAAGACTACACCAGAAAATTACTAGAGCCAATCAAGGAAGATAGTAAAGTTGCAGGATATAAAATCAACACACAGAAATCCCTTGCATTCCTATACACTAATAATGAGAAAATAGAAAGAGAAATTAAGGAACAATTCCATTCACCACTGCAACGAAAAGAATAAAATACTCAGTAATATATCTACCTAAAGAAACAAAGACCTATGTGTAGAAAATTATAAAACACTGATGAAAGAAATCAAAGAGGTCACTAATAGATGGAGAAATATACCATGTTCATGGATGAGAAGAATCAATATAGTGAAAATGAGTATACTACCCAAAGCAATCTACAGGTTCAATGCAATCCCTATCAGGCTATCAGCGGTGTTTTTCACAGAGCAAGAACAAATAATTTCACAATTTGTATGGAAATACAAAAAACCTAAAATAGCTAAAGCAATCTTGAGAAAGAAGATTGGAACTGGAGGAATCAACCTGCCTGACTTCAGGCTCTACTACAAAGCCACAGTCATCAAGACAGTATGGTACTGGCACAAAGACGGATATATATGTCAATGGAACAAAATAGAAAGCCCAGAGATAAATCCACACACCTATGCACACCTTATCATTGAGATAGGAGGCAAGAATATACAATAGAGAAAGACAATCTCTTTAACAAGTGGTGCTGGGAAAACAGGTCAACCACTTGTAAAAGAATGAAACTAGAACAGTATCTAACACCGTACACAAAAATAAACTCAAAATGGATAAAAGATCTAAACATAAGACCAGAAACTATAAAACTCTTAGAGGAGAACATAGGCAAAACACTCTCCAACATAAATCACAGCAGGATCCTCTATGACCCACCTACCAGAATATTGGAAATAAAAGCAAAAATATACAAATGGGACCTAATTAAAATTAAAAGTTTCTGCACAACAAAGGAAACTGTAAGCAAGGTGAAAAGACAGCCTTCAGAATGGGAGAAAATCATAGCAAATGAAGCAACTGACAAATAATTAATCTAAGGAATATACAAGCAAATCCTGCAGCTCAACTCCAGAAAAATAAACAACCCAATCAAAAAATGGGCCAAAAACTAAACAGAGATTTCTTAAAGAAGACACACAGATGCTTAGGAAACACATGAAAAGATGCTCAACATCACTCATTATCAGAGAAATGCAAATCAAAACCACAATGAGAAACCATTTCATGCAGTCAGAACAGCTGCTGGACTGCAAGTGTGTTTGGTACCACAGTGTGCTGCTGACAGAGGAAGGGAGCTCTGACATGAAAGCGGGAAACCAACCCCTTAACCAGCCATCCGTGGCTGCCTGAGCGGGGAACTGCCCGCGTCCCTGCTCTGGTACATTTTTCTCCATTGGTCGTTCTTTCACGTTCTTGCTCCTTCCCTCTGTCACCGGCTGTGTCTTCCCCTTAGCACACGGCAGGGACTCTGTTCTCTTTCCCCTTCTGCTTTCACACCTCCTCTCTCTCTGCTTTGCTCCCTCTCCCGAGTCTGTGAGTGTCTCTGCAGGCCTGTCATTCTCTCCTGGTACTGATGCTGGACTGGACACTAGACCTTCCATGACACAGAGAGCAGAAGGCACTGGTCTGGCCACACTCACCTGTGATGATGATGTCCACGGGGTCGCTGGGAGCTGACCACACATAGGGGGAGTGGCTGAGGGAGCCATAGCATCTGTAGGTTCCCGCACTCGCCA
This sequence comes from Capra ibex, assembly GCA_006410555.1. Classification (NCBI taxonomy): domain Eukaryota; kingdom Metazoa; phylum Chordata; class Mammalia; order Artiodactyla; family Bovidae; genus Capra; species Capra ibex. Next base: position 1,580 of record SJYO01036515.1, on the reverse strand, counting down.
AAGTCATGGGACCAATGGAGAAGTCAGCTGTGGCAAGACCACCAGTGAGCATCTGTCCATGTCTCTGGAAATTCCCTGTGCTATTTTCTTGGTGCAGGATAAACTTGTCAAACCACAGCAGTGACTGACAGTGGAGGGTCACATTCTCTCCCACACGCATGAGGGGGCTGGGGTGGGCTGAGATGGAGGGTTTTGTGAACATACCTAGGAGCAAAGAGGTTCTGAGCTTCCATGAGTCACCCCACCTAGGCGCTTCCCCTGACATCTGAAGGTGTGAAAACTGTCCCCATGAACCATCAAAGCCAACCCTTCCTGTGTGTTTTGTTGCATTTTCTTCAGCCTTGTCCTCGGGCTCTGGCTCATGCTTTTCTGTTTCTCTTTGATCAAGACCTCCAGCCTCCTCTCTGTTTATTCTAAGCTCTCTAGCTGTTGCATCTGCTCTCAGCTTCAGGCATGCATACTCAGACACTTCAGTCCTGTCCAACTCTGCAACCCCATGAACCATAGCCTGCCAGGCTCCTCTTTCCATAGGATTCTCCAGGAGAGAATACTGGAGTGAGTTGCCATGCTCTCAGCTTCATCCTGTCCCCGATATGTGTGGTGGGGAGCTGAGTGGTTCTGACAATGCATTCCTTGGTTTTGTTCACATTCATCTAGAATGTGGATGATGACTGGCAGGAGATTGGAAAGGAGGTGGGAAAAAAGGGAACATTTCCCCAATTGTGACCCCCACCTCATGCCTCTGGAGAAATTCTGGGACTCCTCCCTGGGGCTCCAGCTCCTTCATATGGGATTACAGCTCCCTACTGGGTGGCAGGTGCTGGATCAGGGTTGTTCCCCATCCTCCCTGGTGGCAGGCAGTGGCAGCATCCTGTCTAACTAATGCCTAGGGAGGCTCCTCCTTCCTTTGCAGACACCCCATCTATTCAACATCCTGAGTTTAAGCTTTCAGAGTGGATTCTCTTTCTTGGTTCATTCCTGGCTGGAAATTATGAGTAAATCTTAGACCACATAAGGAACTTGGACCTAGGATGGGATTGCCTGCATAGACGGCTGTCCCGGGCTGGGCTGGACCCCTCCTACCTGTAACCACAATCTGCAGGGGGTCACTGCGTGTGTAAAACACAGGGAGAGACCTGGAGAATCCGGAACACGTGTAGGACCCAGCATGTTCTCTGGTCACCGGGCCAAGGGTGAAGGTGTTAAAATGATTTCCATGGAACTCAGTCAAACTGGTCCCATATGTTTTGAACAGTCTGAATCTCTTAAATGGAGAATCGAAGTGACACTGAAGAGTCACAGTCTGCCCTAAGGGAACCACGGGGCTTGGCCAGGCTGACAAAGAGGGCTTGTCATATTCACCTAGGAGAGAAGGAGTCACATGTTTTGAGAGGAAAACAGGAATGGTCCCCTCTCCCCACTGGTCTTGTCGGAGGGCTTCCCCTTCAATTCTTCCAAGGCACCAACCCCAAAGTGTATCACCCTGATACTCAAGGACACCTGGGGCTTGGGCACAGACAGAGACACAGTCAACCCAGGACAGACATCACGGAGATTCTAAGAATATGATTCTCAGCTGT
>SJYO01036504.1:0-10000 GCA_006410555.1 Capra ibex | reverse complement strand
CTTCAGAATCAATCGTTTCTTCGGACGAACGTAAAACCATCCATTACGGAGAGAACCCGACACTAACGGGGGAAGGTCGGGAAGGCCGAGACCGACGGACAGTGGTCTCCCCCTACCAGACGTCGGCCGATAAAGACAAGGTAGGGAACAAGATACGCGCCAGGACCACCACAGAATACAAACTCGAAAAAACGCACCATCGATAGGGTGTCAGACCAAACGATCGGGTTCAATCAAACGAGAACAAAGTGCACCCCACAAGACCGGGCTTAGAACGTTTCGTGACGTCGGGTGCGGAGGACGTGGAGGGACGGGTCGGGGATGAACGATCACCGTCTACGTCCGTAGACGTGACGAAGAGGCGACCCCCTCAATGACAACCCGAACATTAGACAACCAAAATTAATAAATAAATAAAAAGGAAGAACAATACAACGGGAGACACGAAGGTTCCGAGAGGTGTCTGAGCCGTCACTCTCACAAAGAGGACCACAAACCTTTGGAGAGTTCTAAAGGAAGGGTCCTACCTCGAGGGAGGGATGGAGGAAACAGAGGAAAAAGTAGAAAATATAAAAAAGAATGGGCAAAAACTCCTGTTATTAGACGAAAAGACCCACGGACTACAGGAGACGGTCGTAAGTCTTCGACAAAACACCTTAAATGAATCGTGACTTTACAAAAAAACTACTTTAACACTCCCTCTTTAACCAGAGGGGTAGGATAAGGAGGTGGTAGAATCCTGGCGGGAGGAGAGGTAACAGATACAAAATTAAGATAAACACCTTTAAGGAAAGTAGACCTTTTTTCTACCACCACTTAACAAATATAAATCACTCGTGAAATTAAATTTTTACTATAAATAGAATTTTGAGGGGTCTATTCCCTCTAATTGTCGGATTCTTAATAAATTAGTAATATAATTATATCTCGGAACAAGAAAGGGGAGTGGGAAATGTAATAAACTAAAAAAAAAACATGTTACTACGATGGACTTTTTCTTTATCTCTGTACACCCAGACTTTCAGTGTTATTAAACAAGTCTCTCATAATACTTATAAATTTTCACATGAGGTTATAGACTTTATCACGTATTGTGTATCATTTATAAGACATTTAAATAATCTTCCTACTTACTTACCTATTAACTTACTTAGAAGAAAGAAATATTTTTCAAATTCGTAAATTTGTATAGACGTGATATTGGTTATTTCATAAAATATAAACACTAATTCATTTTCCTACCCATTTTTATGAAGGGTAGGAACTAGTGCTATTTCGTCCTTAATCCTCATTTTGAAAAATAAAGATGAAAACGGCTACCAAGACTCCTGAACAAGAATGTTAAATGATACTAAAAGAAGACACGAAAATTGACACATTTACAAAAAAATTAATCATAACGGAATAACCTAGGAGTGTTCTTGGAATAGTTATCAGCAAAATTGATATAAGTCAACGTCTCTATCGTAGGTTCGGAATCTAAAAATTCAACGAGAAGGGGTAGTGTATTATGTTGATTCATTCACTCACTTCAACGAGTCAGCACAGGCTGAGAAACACTGGGGTACCTGACGTCGGATGGTCCGAGGAGGTAGGTACTTTAAAGGGTCCATTCTCATGACCTCACCCAACGGTAAAGGAAGAGGTCCTCTCGAAGGGTTGGGTCCCTAGCTTGGACTCACAGGACGTAACGTCCGTCTACGAAATGGTAGACTCGGTGGTCCCTTCGGGATAGTAGTTATGGATTCCCGATTATAGCCGTTATTGATTAGCATGAGGAAACGGTTTTGAGTGTACAATCACACAATTACAATATCTACTCAAATTTAAACTTATTCCTTTCTTTAGAGAAAATAAGTCGTCTCGAAAAATGTATCCGAAAGGATCTACTCCCTGAAGGGACCACCGAGTCTGCCATTTCGCAGACAAATGTTACGTCCTCTGGGTCCAAACTAGGGACCGAACCCTTCTAGGGGACCTCTTCCTTTACCGTTAGGTGAGGTCCTGATAACGGACCTTTTAGGGTACCTGTTCTCCTCGGACCATCTGATGTCAGGTACCCCAGCGTTTCTCAGTCTGTGTTGACTCGCTGAAGTGAAGCATCTACGACTATCGTGTAGTTACTTGTTTTCTTTTTTTTTAGGGACGTAGTGTCGAATATCAGATACTGTTTTCCGTCTGTTTTATTGTTATTATAACTAATGTATTTTTCGTTATTATTCATTAAATATACTATATAGTCTTTAAATACTCAAGAGATTTTCATTTTCTCATCTATCCCTTCCCTAGGAACTTTAGGTCCTACCCTAAACGATAAATATTTGGACACGATGTCCTTGACGATGTCACTTTCAAAACACTAACAAGACCAGAGAATATAAGGACACAGGACTAAAAGTAGTCAGTGATTTTAGTCGTAGCATTTATATTTGAAGAAAAGTAGACCCTATCGAACTCATTCGAGGACAAAGATTAGACATTCTATAAAATAAAGAAAGGAGGTGTTCTTAAAATACTTGGTAGTTTACTCATCGTTCACTTGACTAGTCATCACCGAGAGAAAAAGTTTTTTTTTTTTTTTTTTTTTTTATATNTTTTTTTTCTTTTATATAAGGTTCTACGTATTTTAAGTTAGTAAAATTTTAAATGTATATTCCTTTGCCTCAACGGTATAATCTCAAGTATTCACTAAACTCTCTTTCGTAATACAGGGTCCGAGGTACAATTACCAGAAAATAACCTACTGGACAGAGGGTGTAAGGACCGTGTAACAAATGGACGACTCGATGGTCCCTTCGGGTTCTTATGAGCTCACCCATCGGATAGGGAAGAAGTCACCTAGTAGGATTGAGTCCTTAACTTGGACCAAGAGATCCGAATGTCCACCTAAGAAATGGTCGACTCGATGGTCCCTTCGTAACCTACTGAATGGTGGACGGTTTTTTCAAACTGTGTCAAAAACAGAATCTTTCAAACTGTTGGAAATGAGAATGAAATTTTAAAAGATTTTCAAATTGTAAAATAAAAAGTAATCTTTTCGGGTTTCTACACTCACAGTCACGTTCGTTCGAGGTCGTCACCCATGTTCAGTGTGTACTTCACTAGTTACTGCAACCCCGGTGTCTTTCCGTCGACCTTTCACTTCTCTTAGACATAGTACCTTACTTGCTTCGGGAGACAGGTCCGATGGTGGTAGTCTTCCTGTGTCTTAGACACCAAGTACTATCTTCTTATTACGTTCCCGAACGACTACCAGTGTATCACCAGTATTCGGTACCGTGACTCCTGTTAGTGGAGGTGAGGTCGTTTCTTCACAAGTCGTTTCTCGACCCAGTACGTCGGAATCTTCCTTTACCAAAAGGAAAGTACCTCTCTCAGGTGTTAGTAGAAACCCGTTACTGTCTCCTCTTCGTACGTAGGCCCTTCCTGTCTTTTCGGTCCTTTTCATATACCCCCTCGGGATCTCACGACCCGACGATGACTACCAGTGGTGTTAATCTTTCAACGGGGACCGTCAACGTTACAATTACTTGTTCTTATGTTGTTTATCACAAAGACGTGTAAACCTGAGACACTCTCGGAGTTCTCATGTTTGAGTCAATGTTTCAACACCAAAACGTACTAAAGGTTCCTTTTCTACTTTCGGTGGTGGCACTTATACATCGTAGATGTTACTACTCTTTCTTTTTAAACAGAGTCTGTTTATACATGATGACAATACTAGCAACTGTTCAACCACGTACATATACTTTTTAATAGAATGCACGATTACTAGAAGTACAGTCACTCTTGTGTTTTAATCTTTAAACAACTTACACCATACCCTACAGTCCTTCTCAACACTGTGTATATTTGATAATTTATGAAATTCTACAGTGTCGAAGCTATATCCCCTTCCCTTTCCTAGGTCAACACCACCTCTATTCTTTGGAAAAAAATAGAGTTGACGGTTGAGACTGGGGCATCGTTATAAAAGGACCGTAGTTAACAATCTTTCTAAGACTTCGGTGTAGTTTCAAGACTCCTTTCCTCCTCCCGTCAAATAATCAGTATGGACGGTGCAGATGTCTATCTTCTTCTTTAGACTGTTTCGAATTTCTCCACGAGCTTTTAGTCCTGATTAGGGGTTTAATACAGAAATTTTTATACTTGAGTTACCTCGGAAATTCTAATTAGGTTAGTATTTTTTTAAGAGTAACCCTTTCGTGCAACGACGTTTGATTTGTAAGTATTGTTCATCCATACATAATTCAACCATAAAAAGGATTAAGTAGTAAATTTTTGTTCTTACCTTCAAATATTTATCTTATTATAGATGGTTTTCATACAATATTACTGATTCAATTTAGTACGTTCCTTCGTTGAGAAGTTCCAAATCACCCATCTTTTGTCAAGGACAATCTAGAAGAATGGGATAGAATGACCATCCTTTAAGTACGAATTCTTCTATTTTTATATTCTTTATCGTCTCTGACCCAGACCTTAAAATTGGGGTTTAGAAACTGAAATTGTGAGTTCAGGTAGGGTGACCGACATATCCCTTTCTTCGTTTTTAAAAGACCGTTCTTGAACTTTCATCCCCGAAAAGATTTCAGAGGTAAGTAACATGTCCAATTTTGAAAAACTAAGGAGACAAGTATAAACTTACTACTGAGAACTTTCGTGTACAGATTTCAGAGGTAAGTAACATCTCCAATTTTGAAAAACTAAGGAGACAAGTACAAACTTACTACTGAGAACTAATTTCTACGTCCCGTTTACTCCATAATTATCTTACTCTTCTATTGTCGGGTCAATGAATGTCTATGTCTTTTCGTTGTTGACGTATCCACTCCCTATCTTTGTCCTACGGCTTATATCGGTCTCGGACTTAAGAAATAAAAAATGATTACTAAATACATTACACCGGGTTAGACTAGTTCTAGGTTCCTATAGACAAAGTTTAAATATACTGAAATAACATAGGGACCTCATCCTTTACCGTTGTGCAATGTCATAAGAAAGGACCTTTTAAGTTACCTGTCTCCTCGGATCATCCGAAGTCAGGGACCCCAGTGTTTCCCAACCTGTGGTGACTCACTGCTGATGTGTGAGTGTGTGCAACATTATATCCCCACTAGTACCGATTGGAGGGATAAGTAAAGTGTTCTAATATTACTCCCAGTTCAACCTTTTCCACTTTTACAACGAATACCATTTTATGGGAATGTTAAAATCAAAGATAAGAAAGTAAATTTTTCGGTCTGTTGAATGGGTGTCTTTCTAAAGTACTCGGTAAGTCTAATAATGAGGTGTAAAACTGAGGTATCGTTGTATGTCGACACTTCCTAACACAGGAGTTCACATGTATATTGTCTTTAAATAGTCAGTTTACCGTACACACACACACACATACACAAACAATCTATCCTCGTATTTCGTTTTTTAATTTGAATGGCACTCTTTATTTTTATTCGACTAAAAACACTGACAGCGTCGATTGTTTTCGTTAAATATTATAATCTTTCTGATCGTATATGTCAAAATACAATTGATTGTAAACAGAAAACTGAATGAAACTTTACACAAAGGTAACACAAAGGTCGTATTGTCTGTGAGACTTTCACAGACATGATACTTGAAGTATGGGTCAATGTTCAACAGTGGTACTTATCTTTTCATATTTCGTTTGGTACATTCTAGTAGTCTAGTCAGTTACTGTTAAATAATCTTAAACATAGGACGAAAACACACTTTTGGCATGTTTAAATTAATACAAACCCGAACAGAACTTAACCAAGTATCAAGAAAAGCCCAGGTGACGATTGACGATTCAGCCAAGTCAGCACAGGTTGAGACACACTGGGTATCTGTCGTCGGATGGTCCGGGGGGAAGGAACCCTCACCCAACGGTAAAGGAAGAGGTTACGTACTTTCACTTTTCCCTTTTACTTCAGAGAGTCAACAGAGTCTGAGAAGCCCTGAGGTACCTGACGTCGCGTGGTCCGAGGAGACAGGTACCCTAAGAGGTCCGTTCTCATGACCTCACCCGACGGTAACAGAAGAGGCAAAGCCCAGATGATATAGGAAGATAAAAAGAAAGATAAGTGAGATAGTTAAAAACTCTCAAATTATAACTTTGAGGTTAAATAGATGAATTTTTTATTAACATTATATATCACCTTGATATGCATTTGAAATATGACGTAAAAGGTTCAACGGAAATTCACACAATAGTATGAAAGTACTAAATTTTTTCTTTTTCTTTTTGTAAATGTTTTATTAATTTCAATTTTTTTAGATACTAATACAAGAATTTTTTTCTCTCTCCTTTTTTTTATGTCAGTTGTATACTAAATCGTCAATAGTCGAATAGGAACCTACTTCCGTTCTTTTGAATACTGTAATGACATGTATAACACAATTATAATTTCGTTAAATCTAAGTAGGAACTCTCTAAACATAAGATCACAGTCAAGACAATGATTGACACACTTGAACCACTAAATAAAGTGAAGAGACTGGGTCTTAAGAAAACAAATCCCATCTAATTACTTTAATTATATATATTATAATTATATATAATTATATACATAAAGAAAACGTATAAGAAACTCAGTCTCTCAGAAAGAAAAGTACGATATATAAAACCATAAATCTCTTTGAAAAATCTTCATCCAGAAGTATAAGGGCAAATTAATTACCCACCTGATTCCCAGTTTCTGAAATTTCACTTTCACTTTCACAATCAGTGAGTCAACACAGGCTGAAACACTGGTATACCTGACATCTGGCAGTCTGAGGAGACAGGTACCCTAAGAGGTCCGTTCTTATTACCTCACGTATCGGTAAGGGAAGAGGTCCCCTAGAAGGACTGGGTCCCTACCTTGGGCCCACAGGTCACAACGTCCGTCCAAGAAACGGTAGACTCAGTGGTCCCTTCGGGGTTCTAAAATTCCTTGTGTAGTCTTTAGAAGGAGTCCTAAGAAGGTCAGGTAAACAATTTTTTTATTTTTCTTTTCCGGTACACAACCTTACGCTAAAAAGGGATGTTTCAAAGAGACTCGACGGACCTGAACGACCAACGGTAATCTGGGAAATCGTTTTCACGTTTCGTACCACGTTAGAGAAGTACCGTAAGAGAGTGGGGTCAACGACAGACGAAAGTGGACATGCAGGGGACCCGGAGAGTAGAGTATGAATGACTTCTATGGATCGTCCGTTACAGTCTGGAATATCCATTAACAGTCTGGTGTCATGACAAACATTATACTAGAGGGTCCATCCTTTCATTGAAAAACTACATTAGATCGGACAGAGATTATGGAACACGACATGACACGAATCAGGGAGTCAGTACAGACTGAGAAACATTGGAGTACCTGAAATCGGGAGGTTCGGGGAGACAAGTATCCTAAGGAGTCCGTCCTTACGACCTCACTCAACGGTACGGGGAGGAGGTTCCCTGTAAGGGTTCGATCCCTAGCTTGGGTCTAGAGGGCGTAATATCCGTCTAAGAAATATTATACTTGGTGATCTCTTCGGGTTCTTATCTCCTCACCAACCGGATCGGAAAGAGGTCCCCCAGAGGGGTTGAGTCCTTAACGTGATCCCAGAGGACGTAGTGTCCGCCTAAGAAATCGTCGACTCGATGGTCACTTCTGGGAAAGTATGGAGTATTGGGAAGTTTTCGTTTCTAGAATGACAAATAAAATTCTCCTTCTCGTAGATAGAACTATTTCTTTTATGTACTCTGTACATAAGTTCAAAGAAAGAGAAAATGAAGAAAGGACAGAGGGAGATATTTAACTAATTTTTTTTGTACTTATCCTAATCTTTACCTTCCAAACTTGTAGTCATTGCAATTTAATTTATTTATAACTAATAACAACAACAAGTCAGGGATTCAGACTGAGAAAAAACTGGAAAGACTGAGGCGGTCCGAGGAGACAGGTACCCTAAGGGTCCGTTCTTATGACCTCACTCAACGGTAAAGGAAGAGGTCCTCTAGAGGCCTCCGTCTCTAACTTGAGTGTAGAGGTCGTAACCGTCTGTCTAAGAAATGGTGACTCGGTAAAAGTGGTGGGGTTCATAACTAATAATCATTAACGGACAATATTTCCCTTGTATCCTTTAAGTTCTCTAACTCTTTAAACGAATTTAAGTGTATTTTCGATTTACCTTTCCGGTCCTGAGTTCAAATGTCGTGTATAAAGTAGAGACTCGGAAAGTGCCCAAAGTTTACAGGAGTACGGAGACCTTCTCTACCCGAATTTATTTAGAATACATCTTCCTTTCTCTTTAAAGGAGTGTAGTTTAGTGTATGTGACTTCACATTGATTAATCGGGGGTCCAAACGAAAACGAGAACATGACAGACTCGATCCATCGAGTAACGTATATGAAACCCTGACGAAACCCTCTTTATGAAAGGATCTTCGAGGACTCCGACTTCCGGACACAATCCGCAAGTGTCTAAAAACACCCTCAATGATATTTATAGGCTACGTCATTTTTCTTTCGTGAATTTAAGTACTAAAAGGTTTTCTATATAACACCCTTCTCTCAACTGAAGTCTCCGTAAAGAGTAAGTTTTACGTCTTTATCAAAAGAAGTGTTTCAGAGGTTCTTGGTTTAATTCTTTAACCGGGGTAAAAAGTGTTCTGAGGAGAGGTGAAGTTATTCTCTGGAGCAAGACAGATTTGATCACGAAGACTCCTCCTCGAACACTTGATAGCAGTGTGAGTCTCAAGGGAAAAAGGTATTTGAGGAATGTAGGGTACTGGAGAACACTATTTGGGGTTCTGTTAATAATTGCTTCATATCAAACACACAAAATAAGTACAAAGTATATTAAATTTAGGATTCCTTTGATTTCAACTTCTACACGTTTTATGTAAAATAACCTTCAGTGGACAAACGAGTATTCTCCATTCAAAATGTAAGAGAGACTTTATAAAAGAAGATTAACGGAGGATTTCTGGTTCGAGAATCTTAGAAATCAGTCACACAGAAGATTGTTTACTACCTCCAGGACCCCTCACAAGTGTGGTTACTTCCCAATACACCTAGGTCCCAAGGATCCGAAAGGAACCTCAATCGTGTATCGACGTGATGAAGAATTTACGTAGAGACGAGTGTCTCCCATGTTACTTGACCTAACTCCGATTGAACCATCTTTAAAGACAGAACCCCTAGAAGAACAACTTTCACATCCAGTAACAACTACAAAGATCCTGTCTTATATTCTATCTTGACACGAAAGATGTGTCAACTTAAAAGTTCGGGGGACTGTTGGGAAACGAGTATTAGTCTGAGGGAAAAACCAAATCTCCTTTCACTGACACACCAATCGGTCCTTCTTTCTTCGACTTGACACTACTTTAAAACCGAGTTTGATGGGAGAGATTATAAAAACGAGTGGAAGGGTGAGACAGAAAGACATAGGATAGGGACTGAGAAGAAAGGGACCAAAGACGAGTGAGCGAGAGGAGAGAGGACGAGATTGAAGTAATCAGACGAAGAAAGGAGGAGAAGAGATATTAGGTAAATCCAAGTAACTCAAAAGACGAAACTATAATCGGAGTTATACGTCAAATTAATTTAACTAAAACCTCAGTCCTGTCTTTAAATTCCATAGTTAAACTGTAGGAAAAGACTACCGAGTCTTAAAGAAAGGATTCTACGTTAGATACACTACTAACCCTAAACTATAAAATGTACTTTACACCCACTTACGATCCGATAGATCCATGTAGGAATAGATCAATATGGGATTGACGGAATCAATTTTATGAGACATAATGTCCAGTTTGAAACATTGATCTTTTCCTGTTTGTTTACCGGTGTCAAGGGAACGTTTTTTAATATCTAAGTTACGTTAGGGATAGTTCGATGGTCGTCATGAAAAGTGTCTCGATCTTGTTTATTAAAGTGTTAAACATACCTTTATGTTTTTTGGAGCTTATCGGTTTCGTTAGAACTCTTTCTTCTTACCTTGACCTCCTTAGTTGGAGGGACTG
>SJYO01036461.1:0-10000 GCA_006410555.1 Capra ibex | reverse complement strand
CCCTTTTTACTAAAAACAGGAGCTCGATGTTCCCGGTTAGAAAGATCAATTAAAAGTGTCGAAAGTGTTTTATTTATAGATTTCTCAACTCTATCTTCGGAAAACTCTGGAAAGAGACCAGACGATTCCCGATCTTGATAGTTTCCTTCTTCGGGTGATGTGAAGGTTAGACTGGTCAAGGAAGTTAAGGTTAGATACAGGAGTTTTAGGACTCCAATGGTCGTTACGAACTAGGTGTGTCTAGTTTCCGTGTTGGTACTGTTTCTGAGTGAAAGTCCAACGACCGGAAACTCCGTCAGTGGGTTCCCTACCCGGAGATCGGACTCTCTACAATGACCTCGATCTCAAAACGGAGAGAGGGTAAGTACGAGAAAATTGAAAACCAAGATCGTTCCGATCCACGAAGATATCTCCCCCAAATTCATTTACATGTATGATTGTCGTCCCTAGTGTTCAGGGAACCTTCAGATACTAGACTGTCTCATCCAATCATCAAGATTAAGGGGGTGCATTAATACTTTACCAGTTTCTCTGGTCCTTTTTCACTGGTTCTTTCCTTTCAAGTCACGTGTATGAAAAGGGTAAAGACCAGTGAGAGAAGTGTTTCTGGAACCCACAGAGAAACGTAACCGTCCAGGTATATTTGGGGACTTTTCCTAGGGGAAAAGCCCTGACGGAAGTCAGTAATGTTCCATGGTACTTTGGAGTCTCGTCCTGAGTAGAGAACGAAGTACGTCTCGTACAGTAAGAAAGTGTGTTCGTGTGGTTTCACAATCGTCTCATTTCGGCTTTTGTTCAGATGACTCTTTCGTCTATCCTATTTAGAGACTCACAAGAATAGAACAGGACTTCTAGGACCTGGTCGGGAGTTCTAACCCCTTTTACGTAGAATGAAACGACCCGTCCCGGTACGAGTCATTTAGAATTTGACCTTTAGTAATCCTTAAAATTTCAGAATCAGTCTTTAATCGACAGTTCTCCCGGGGTCCATACTTGAGACCCTAGGGGTCGGTATCGTACTAACGGAATCTTTTATTTTATCCTGTTAAGTAACGATCGACAAAATTGAGGTCGTGAGTAACTTTTTCTTTTACAGAACCGAAATGAGGTTTGAATCCTTAGAAGTCGTTCACAATAACGACGAAAACACCAGTCAATCGATAGTCTCCTGATGGTTCTACCACCTCATCTTCCGGTATACGAGTAGAAGAGGACGTTCTGGTGGTTTTAGTGTTGATCGACAATTTGTTAGTAACTGTTCTCTTACAATTCTGTGTGGTTATATATATAACACACGAACACACTTTCTTACTGTACGAGTATATATATATATATACTCCCTATATAAATATAGGGAGTAAGTTCCTGTTTCCTCTTCGGTGTTACTCTACCGTCCTACTCGTGTTAGTGCAATTTTAGTTTATGGTATGGGTGACCCACCCTCTGGGTGTTTGACCTCCTGTTATTATAGTTTCTTTAAGAACGTGACAACACTTCGAAGATCCGAGGGTGTAGTCTAAAGGGTTGAACCCCAAGACCGTTTCCCTGACCCTTAGGGGTCTCTTAGACTGAAACTTCTTGTCGTCCTAAACTAATGTCTTAAAGGGGTCCTGACGCCCTTTGTCTGTGAGGGTCTCCTGTGTTGAAAAACGTGTGATTCTGGGTCCACTTTCCTCGTCACTGGAGTGTTCTATGACTAGGTCTGGATGGACACTCACAAACTCCCATAGGACATCTCCTCCTCCAACCGGCACCGGACGTCACTCCTGTCCTTATGACCGCTGTTGTCAGGACCCTCCGTGTACAACCGTATTTAAGAGAACCTCCAGTGGTGATCGGTACGGTATCTCCAACATCTGAGGTCCTGACCCAGTAGAGTCCGGGTTATTTTCCCTTCCTCGTGTCCGGGTTGACAGTCGTCTGTTAACCTTATTCCTTATTTTTGTCGGTAAACACCTTAACTTGTTTACATCCCCTAAAGTAGATCGTACAAACGGAAAGATTTTATAGGGTACTCGTCTCAGTAGGTCCTTCTTTTGATCGACTGTTTAACAAAACTCCGTCTAAGTCAGAGTAAATATTATAAACACCACTTATACTAACTAAACACCACTACCAAAACTTTTTCTTTTGGTGGTCTACTACTACTTCCGTAAAGAACGAGAGACAGAGGTACGTTTGACCGAGTACCGGAAGTCCCTACGTTTCAGGGACACACTCACTCTTCTGTTAATTGGTCTGGGTCTACCCGGGCACGGGTCAGTTTTAATTATAAAGTCCTTATGGTGCTCCCCAAACTTCTTGGGGGACGAGTTCGTACAATAGTACGACCAGTGTCTTTTTTTCACGTCTCCGTTCCCTCTATCTCTCCCCGACCTTTCCTTTTATCTTAAAATCCCGTTCATGAAGTTGGAAAGGTCTACGTTTGGAGAATAATTGACATCTTCTACGTACCCTAGTCCTCTTGTCCAGGTAACTCTGAAAAACAAGATGTGAGTCAACTAAATACTACTCGAGACTAATATGACGTACACACAGAAATTGTTTATAGAGCAACAGAATCTTTTTATGTGACGTAAACTCAAAAAGTTCAATCACTGTGACGAAAGAAATGTAACCTATCTTTTCCTTTAACAAAACAAAACCTACTATTAAAGACTTGTAATTAGTACCTTTACTAGGTCCTCTGTAAAATCAAACTAAAGTCTCGTTCCTCTCATTTATCTATGAAATTTTAATTTTGTATAGGATTTATTGAAGTTAATGATTAAGTCAAGTCAAGTCAACGAGTCAGCACAGGCTGAGAAACGCTGGGGTACTTAGCGTCGTGTGGTCCGGAGGGACAGGTAGTGGTGGAGGGTCTCAAGTGGGTCTGAGTGCAGGTAGCTCAGACACTACAGTAGGTCGGTAGAGTAGGAGTCAGCAGGGTAAGAAGAGGACGGGTGTTAGGGAGGGTCGTAGTCTCAGAAAAGGTTACTCAGTTGAGAAGGGTACTCCACCGGTTTCATGACCTCAAAGTCGGAGTCGTAGTAAGGAAGGTTTCTTTAGGGTCCCAACTAGAGGAAGTCTTACCTGTCCAACCTAGAGGAACGTCAGGTTCCGTGAGAGTTCTCAGAAGAGGTTGTGGTGTCAAGTTTTCGTAGTTAAGAAGCTGTGAGTCGGAAGAAGTGTCAGGTTGAGAGTGTAGGTATGTACTGGTGTCCTTTTTGATATCGGAACTGATCTGCCTGGAATCACCCGTTTCATTACAGAGACTAAAACTTATATGTCAGATCCAACTAGTATTGAACAGAAGGTTCCTCATTCGTAGAAAATCAAAGTTCGTTTTGGGAAGATTTGTTGTTCTCCCTCTACCCTCTTAATAACTCAACGGTATATCATTCTTTTGTTGTGTCACGTAAAACTTAAAACGATAAGAGGTATCTCTCGGATTACAAAGGATTGATCTACTTCCGAAAGTAATCATCCTCGTTATCTTTTAGTAAATGAGTTCACTACAAATGTTCAAACTTCATGATGAACCCGTAAAATTATTATAAATTATTACTTTATTATTATTATTATGACTGAATAGGAATAAAAATTGATTGATCCTCTCAAAAGATTCTTGAATAAAGTGAAGGTAAAATGGAACCTCTACACCTGTACTAAGTAAGTGAGGACGGTTACGTAGACACAAACCCCAAATTCTCTCGAAGTAAAGAAGGTCGAATTTTCGGTGTAGAGGTCCCAGAGTAGTATCTGATAGATGTAAAGGATTTTCTAACTGGGTCTAAACTTTTACTACAATATCAAACAGTAATTTCACACACACACACACACACACACACACACACACACACACACACACACACATGCCTTGTATTCACACTTGAGGATCGGGGAAACGAACCGACGTTAGTCAGGACACAAACTTGACCAAAGGGACCAGAGGGTTGAAACACAGATAGAGAAGGGTTGAGACACAAGTCACTACACCGACCTTTATCCGATACCACCCTCGTCAATGTGGTACCACTAATCGTATACAATGTTTAGTTGACGAAAGACAAGAATCTCTCGAACAATTTGCAAAATGGTTACTCTAGTGACCAACGTACGACTCGTCTGGTTTCCTCTTCGATTGAGACCTAGACCCTTTGTACCATAGTTAAGTCGGAGAAAACCCCAAAGGGGTTCCGATGAAGGACGGGTTCCTGAGGAGAGGGTGACTACAGTGTTCATGACGTCTTGGTGTCTTCCCGTGGTTGTAGACCCCCGTAAACCGACCTGAACACGTGAGACGACATGGGATCCGAGACTCTACAAAAGGGGATAAGTCTCTATGGCCCCACTACGTCCGGTCTTGACTTGTTTATTTCGTAAACGTCAAGACGAATTCACGGACTATGTCGTCGACCGAAGTACGATGTCTCGACCTCTTATTACTAGGGGAGTCATCCTCGTACGATCGGGGTCGACGTTCGTATGTACCCCTGTAAGAAAGAAGTACTCCCAAGGGTCAACCGGACGTACACCGTGGACTGGTCGTTCACGACCACCCGGCACCCCCACGATGGTCGTCGTAACTGGGTCCCCGGACCATCGTCCGAAGGACCCAAGGGGGAAGGGAGGAGTTTCAGACTATGTTTAGTTTCTCGGTTCTTTTAACTCCAGTGACCGTTTTATCAAACTGTAAAACTTACTGAAAATAATTTGTGGTCACATCTGGTAATCAGATGTGACGTGTCAATTACTTTGTCGTTTTGAGGTTAGAGAATCTTCTTACTGTTAATTAGTACCTGGTCTTGTCGTCAAGACACAGGGGATTTGGGTACCACTCGGACTACCTCAGTAATGGTAGAGTCCAGTCTTTGTCTTTCCCCGTTCTTGACTTCGGACCTGACCTTCCCGAAGGGATAGGAGATTACGGGTGGGGTGGGGGTGAGTCGGGAGGGATGTTACGTTAAACAAAACTCGGCTACTTAATGTCTCCCTTTGTACTACAAGAACCCTTTCCCCGAAGATCTGAATACTCTTCCTCTTGTCTTTGGCTTAATTATGAACAAGAAACGGGCTTTTTATAGTCTACCATCTTAATTACAGACTCTGGTCGGACAGGTTAATCGGAGGACGGTCCCAGTAACGACTAATAGTTATGTGTCTATGGTCAAAACAACAACCTCAACCACTTACGGTTTCTCGTTTACTTAGTCTCAAAGTAATTCTTCCGACACACTCACCTTTACTTTTGTTGTTGTGGATGTTGTTGTTTTTTTATCACTACTACTTATTAAATCAGGTGGTCAACGTGTTGTCTCGTTCGCTGTTGTCCGAGGTATGAAGAAGGGGTGTCTCGACTTAAACCCCCGTACCTTAGGTGGGTAGGTAAGTTACAACACATCGTGATCACAGAGCGGTGTGTAAAAGAATCCCACTACGAAGAGATTCGTTCGTCAAGTAACGAAATGACTCATCATGGTGGGTCACTAAGTTAAACGACAGAGGGTGGACGGTCGAGTACGTCCACTTAAAATAGTACAGATAACTCTCCATACACTCCCGAGGTGGGGGTGTAGATATAAGACGGAAGTCTTTACGAAAGGTTGAAGTAAAAGGTTCAAGTTGGAGACCTTACGTGTAAAGTTATTTTGTATTAGGTTTAATCTAATACTTTCCTGTTCGTAGAAGAGTTACTTCTGGGTCAGGTTACGTGGATCCTTCCACGACAGGTTTCCTTTTAAGTAGGTAAACCTTCGAGTTGTTTTGTGTAAAATCGGTTACCAAAGTTAAGCTCGTTGAACCAACAACTGGTCTCTAAACTTAGCAGTCTACATTAATGTACCTCTTTTCGGTATGGTTGCAGTTCAGGAATTTTTCAAGGGGCGTCGATTAGACAAAAACGTTAAGACAGTAGGTTTGTCTTTTGATGATCATAAAAGGGTTGCTCTAATAATTCATTAATTGTCGGTCGTCCTACCGATTGTTGTACGAGTACCGATTTAAGATGGGGTTCCTGTGTGATCACATGAGAAAAGTTCTATTAGAATGGATGACTTGAATCTATCATTATACTGTTTTTGTGATGTTTTGGTTCCAATTAATTTTATGTTTCGGTTCTGTTATAGTACTGTGTTTGACGAGACACCAACCTCAAACCCACTGTTCACTTCCGTATTACCACCGGAATGTACCAAGGGCAAACGTACCGACTCTAGTAAAACACGTGGACGAGCGAGTCCGCCTCGACGGATAAAGTAACGGGTACTGGGATTAAGGTACACGGATGACACTCTACACAGAACAGTTCGGAGGTAGTGTCAGAACTCCGTCCTACAGAGTGGTGGTAGGTGTACAGAGTATAGGGAAGGTGTTTGACCTTGTGGATTCTCTAAATGAACTGTTTTATAATAAAGTCAGGGAGTTTTACACCGTGTGTAATGGTAAATGTTGCACTACTTATGTCACGGATCTTTTGTCGTTGTTAGGAATTAGTCCTTTGACTTTCTACAGAGTAGAGTTCCCTCTCCTTCCGTTAAGTAGGAGGTACAAATAAACCAAAGATTCGACGAAATGTTTACCCAGACAATTTATTAGTCCACCACTAGGACTCGAGCGGACAGTCTAAACTAGTAGTAAGACGATTAGGCCTACGTGAAATTTGAGTCGATGGTCACCACTGTGTAGTCCGTCGTCCGTCCGACAAGACGACACAGGGAGAACACACAGTCCATCTGTCTCGCTGAGTGGCTTCGATCTCTATGCTCAGAGAGTAAGTACTCCACTATATGAACATAGGGGTCCTTTGACAGGGATGTAAAATTACAGATCAAGGACCTCCGACTTAAAGTTCTTAGATGAGTATTTAGGTACTACCAGATCCTAGTGCCAGACCCAACTTGTACGTTCAGTCTGGTCACCCGAAGTAATATGTCAGTATCAGTCCGTGAGGTGGACCGTTCGGTACCCTTTGTTTGTCTCTACAACTCAGTGACGTCTCGGTAGTCGAAGTAGACACATTCACTGTGGGTGAAACCCACAAACATAAGTAAGTATCCTAGTACAAGGAGTGAATCCTCAAAGTGTTTTAAAAGAGAACCCAACGTAACCAGTCGAACCACAGACACACACTCCCAATTACGACTCTGACGGTTGTAGGTCGAGTTGTTGTAGTACCCGTACTTTTCACGACACAGTCGACGACCCTACGAGGGTCGACAGTAGAAGTGTTGCACCGGAGTCGGTGACCTCTTGTTGTAGGTGTCGGGAATACTATGGTGTTTCCGGGAAGTCGAGTTGTTACTGGTCTCATCTCGAGTTGAGAGTGAGAAAACGTTGACCCCTATTATCGATTGGAACTGTCACTCTCACACCTCTCCTAACAAACTACAAGGATAGTGCACGTACTGAACGAAAGTTTTTAGTATGTTCAAACGTAGAAGATAACCGTACATAGATAATAAATAGACCAGTATTGAGTCACTTTTCTTAGGTTATTGAGTCGACTATTTTCTGATGTACCTTAATCTGTGGCCGTCCATTAATGTTCCTTGATTGATTACATACCTATAAAAAATGGTACACATACCCTAAGAAGATCACCTGACCTTGTGGTTTCTACTATAAATCCCTGTCTTTTAGTTTAGTCACCTAGTTTTCCCTACCCCTATCAGAGTTCCCTTAGACTTTACAGAGGTTTAGTTGTCTTGAGAAGAGGTAGAAGTCTCCAAAAAATTTTGGTGACATCCCACTTCGTAATGGGGTTGAGAAAAAAAAAAAAAAAAAACAATTTTCGGATCGATGTCTAATCTCTCAAACCACAAAAGGAACCCTAAAAGTACCTTTACTAAGTTCTATTATATCTGAACTTGTTTTAGTCACTAACGTAAAGTCAGTTTTCGATTACTTGGTTTTAGTTTTCTTTGTGTTCTTTTTCCTTCCCTTTCCATTTGTTTTTGTCTTTCTTCAGATTTTCTGTAAGACATTTTGTCGTTTACACCTATTATTAACCCCTTCGGGTATAAAAATTCGGTAATCCTTCGTTTGACATATACTGATGTCAAACACTTAGTTTGATGTCAAACTGATGTCATCACTCTTGGACTGAAACCAAAGGTCTCTAAGTTCGTTTTGTGACAAATTTTATATATATATACCTGAGTGGTTAGTCGACGCTTTCTCCGTCTCCACACGTAACGGACCTGTCAACGGTATCGGGAGAGTAGAGAGTAGGGATTTGACCCCACATCGTAGAACCGACGACGTGATGAATTGACGGGAAGTTTCCTCTCGAAATATGTTTCTCTTTGGTCCCCCTCCTAAATGTTAAGTTTAGTACCTCAAGACTCGCTGAATACGAACGACTACGGAATTTCAACAACTGTATTTACAACGGTGAGGAGGAATAGGAACTGTAAAAAGTTTATCTTTTAGTCCTTTCCCTATGACTGATTTTTTAGGAGACCGACGTCCGACCTTATGGTAAGGTCTCACCGTAACGACACGATTACTCAAAAGAATTATGAGAACTGAAAGGTTACAACGATTTTCCAGATTGGTCACCCAAAGTTGTTACTTTTAAGAGTAGATTTTTAACTCAGACACCCTTGGGGTTTACAAATTGTTTCCTAAGACTTTGTGCAAGAATAGACCTGTCTTATCGTCAAAACCTTTACCGACGACGACTTTTAAAGTTAGAAACGTTCAGGAGACACAGACACAAGTATGTATCTATATATGTACTACAAAACAAAGTGAAGAGTCCTTGGACAAGAGTGTAAACGAAAGGTAAGAAAGAAAACCCATCACACCCGGAATTTTTCATGACATCCCTGACAGTAAGGTAGTTCGTGTTCTGTTAACACCCTAGAAACTTTACGTATCTTTTATGTCTTTTAATAATTCACTATTTTCCATGTGACGAGAGTGCCACATCACAGGTGAATGTTACTTAAGACAAAAAATGTCTATAGTTTTCTTCGCATTTCTCTTGAAAGGGTTTACTTACCTCAAGGTGGTCACGGGTAGTCGCGAGACCATGTACATCACACCACCCTCCGGTCCGACCTCTACCCCCGCATCCGTGATGTTCTTCACCCACAGCTGCACGTTGGTCGTACAAGTGGTGTCAGGGACCACTTGTATCGTATGTTCTGACCAGTACGACGCCACACATAGTTCCCGGGGTAGTTGCACAGGTCTAACAGTTTCTTAAACCTTTTAGTCTCGTCTGAAATCCGTCCGGAAATTTGGTGTCATCCCGGTATCCGTCGTGGGGTTCGTGCACCCGTAACCTACACGATAAGAACCAAGTAAGTAAGTAAGTAGTCTGTGGTCAAAGGTTTCACGGATGTTCCACTGGGTTTGAAGTATACCTATAATACCTATAATTCGTGATACCAAAATTAGAAAACAATCGAGGGTTTGGGGTATCGTATTTAGTACAGACATAATGACACTAATTCTTTTGTGTTTAAGTGAGTTTAGACAATTAAGTATCATTAAAAAAAAAAAAATACTGATATATAGACGAGGGTAATGAAGTACCCTTTATCTACCGCTTTGTCCCCTTTGTCACAGTCTGAAATAAAACCCTCCGAGGTTTTAGTGACGTCAACCACTGACGTCGGTACTTTAATTTTCTGCGAATGAGGAACCTCCTTTTCAATACTGGTTGGATCTATCGTATAAGTTTTCGTCTCTGTAATGAAATGGCTGATACCAAGTAGCTCAGTTCCGATACCAAAAAGATCATCAGTACATACCTACACACTCAACCTGACACTTCTTCCGACTCGTGGTTTCTTAACTACGAAAACTTCACACAACAACCTCTTCTGAGAACTCTCACGGAACCTGACATTCCTCTAGGTTGGGCAGGTAAGACTTCCTCTAGTCGGGACCTTAAAGAAACCTTCCTTACTACGGTTTCGACGTTGAGGTCATGAAACCGGTGGAGTACGCTTCTCAACTGAGTAACCTTTTCTGGAACTACGACCCTCCCTAACTCCTGTCCTCCTCT
>SJYO01036450.1:0-10000 GCA_006410555.1 Capra ibex | reverse complement strand
TGACATACACGTTTCTTTTTACATAATGAATAATAATTCTCTCTCCTGTGCCTGCCTATTAAGGAAGTATCATGAGGGATGGTGAGTTCCCAACCCTAAAACACTGGGAATTCATCTGATCGAAGACCCTGTCCTTAGTTCTTATTTGTTCATATCCTATCATGGCAAGTAGGTGTTTAAACTTTTTATTATAGAAATTTTCAGGCATATCCAAAAGTAGAATAGCACAATGAACTTCCACGAAACAAGCTTCAACAGTTATTCACATGTTGTCCATCTCATTTCATTAAACTCTTCTCTTTTGCGTGCCACCAGTATTTAGCACAATTCCCAGATACATATTTCACCCACTGATACTCCAGTACACATTTCTAAGAGCTAAACACTTGATAAAGATAAACACAGTACCATCATCCTTTTACTAACCACCTTAACATTAATATATAAGTGTGTGTACAGATATATATATTCACACTCAGTACAGTATCTCAAGAGCATCTTAAGAAATGGACAGTTGCCTGCTATAACCTTAGTGCTAGGATTTCACTACAGTTTTCTTCAGATCCATCAGCCTTTATAAGCATACACATTTAATTCAACATACAATCCTTTATGTATTGAACCCAAGAGGTTGTTCCAATGATCACTGCTTCCTTTTCTATTTTTTAATTAAATTTATTTATTTTAATTGGATGCTAATTACAATATTGTATTGGTTTTGCCATACATTGACATGAATCCACCACAGGTGTACATATGTTCCCTAACCTGGACCCCCCTCCCACCTCCCTCCCCATCCCATCCTCTGGGTTATTCTAAATCATCACAAGCCATTGGTTTAATCTGCACTTGGGCTTCCCTGGTGGCTCAGCTGGTAAAGTATCCACCTGCAATGCAGGAGACCTGGGCTTGATCCCTGGCTTGGGAAGATCCCCTGGAAAAGGGAAAGGCTACCCATTCCAGTATTCTGGCCTGGAGAATTCCATGGACTATGCCCATGGAGTTGCAAAGAGGCCAACACAACTGAGTGACTTTCACTTTTTTTCACACTTATTTGGAATTTTACATGAGGGCAGTTTCTGGAATGATTTATTTCTTCCCTTTGAAACATTGGATAATGAGCTTCAGTCTTATCTTGATACCACTCCTTTTCTTTTGTTATTATTATGCAATAAGTGAATGAGATAATTTTCCACCCTACAACTGGAGCCAGATAATAAACATGAGTTTGAGGGCTTCCCTGGTGGCTGAGATGGTAAAGAATCTGCCTGCAATGTGGGAGATCTGGGTTTGATCACCAGGATTGGGAAGATCCCTTGGAAAAGGGAATGACTACCCACTCTCATATTCTTTCCTGGAGAATCCAGAGCCAGAGAAGCCTGGCAGGCTAGAGTCCATGGGGTCACAAAGAGTCGGACATGACTGAGCGACTAATACTTTCACTTTGAGGAGAGATAGGACCAGACCAAAGACCTGGAGTGTTGGGAGGGGCTGATGGTGACAAGGAGGTGAGTTCAGTTCAGTTCAGTCACTTAGTCGTGTCCAACTCTTTGCGACCCCATGAATCACAGCACGCCAGGCCTCCCTGTCCATCATCAACTCCTGTAGTTCACTCAAACTCATGTCCATCGAGTCAGTAATGCCATCCAGCTGTCTCATCCTCTGTCTTCCCCTTCTCCTCATACCCGCAATCCCTCCCAGCATCAGGGTCTGTTCCAATGAGTCAACTCTTCGCATGAGATGGCCAAAGTACTGAAGTTTCAGCTTCAGCATCAGTCCATCCAATGAACACCCAGGGCTGATCTCCTTTAGAATGGACTGGTTGGATCTCCTTGCAGTCCAAGGGACTCTCAAGAGTCTTCTCCAACACCACAGTTCAAAAGCATCAATTCTACAGCACTCAGCTTTCTTCACAGTCCAACTCTCACATCCATACATGACCACAGGAAAAATTATAGCCTTGACTAGATGGACCTTTGTTGGCAAAGTAATATCTCTGCTTTTCAATATGCTATCTAGGTTGGTCATAACTTTCCTTCCAAGAAGTAAGCATCTTTTAATTTTATGGCTGAAATCACCATATGCAGTGATTTTGGAGCCCCCCAAAATAGTCTGACACTGTTTCCACTGTTTCCCCATCTATTTGCCATGAAGTGATGGGACCAGATGCCATGATCTTCATTTTCTGAACGTTGAGCTTTAAGCCAACTTTTTCACTCTCCTCTTTCACGTTCATCAAGAGGCTTTTTAGTTCCTCTTCACTTTCTGCCATAAGGGTGGGGTCATCTGAATATCTGAGGTTATTGATATCTCACCTGGCAATATTGATTCCAGCTTGTGCTTCTTCCATCCCAGCATTTCTCATGATGTACTCTGCATACAAGTTAAATAGGCAGGGTGACAATATACAGCCTTGACATACTCCTTTTCCTCTTTGGAACCAGTCTGTTGTTCCATGTCCAGTTCTAACTGTTGCTTCCTGACCTGCATATAGGTTTCTCAAGAGGCAGGTCAGGTGGTCTGGTATTCCCATCTCTTTCAGAATTTTCCACAGTTTCTTGTGATCCACACAGTCAAAGGCTTTGGCATAGTCAATAAAGCAGAAATAGATGTTTTTCTGGAACTCTCTTGCTTTTTTGATGATCCAGTGGATGTTGGCAATTTGATCTCTGGTTCCTCTACCTTTTCTAAAACTAGCTGGAACATCTGGAAGTTCAGGATTAATGGACATGGAGGTCAGGGGCTAACAAAGGTAACGTTTCCTCCCTGTCACAGGTGTAGGGGATCTGCTTCTGGTGAAATGTTGTGATGTGTGCCTTTGCTGTGTGTTAAGTGCCCCACACCCTAGTTTAAAAGTGAGATAAGAAACTAAGCAACACCTCAGACCCTCCTGCCTTTTCCATACTCCCAGTTCTCCCCTTGTCCTCCTGAGTGAAGTCACTCAACTATCAAAGGATAAGATTTTAAACAAAGGAAAAAATGGCTTAAGAAAGATTTCAGCTCTGAGATAGAACTCTGGGAAACCTTGAATGAATATGAGAGGAAATCCAAGGGCAAGTCCAAGGGCAGAGGAAATGGAAGGTTGGAGGTGATGGGGGCAGGGTGGGGGGAGGCCTGGCTGTGGGACCAGAGCACCCTCATTCATCTCTCCCTCCTCCCCACCTCTCAGTCATGGGCTCACTCAGCAGTCAGGGGGCTGGAGATGGAGACACGACAAACCTTCTCATACCCTCAGCCCTGCTCTTCTGGGAAAAGTGAGTAAAGAGTTTCAGAGGTTGAAGGGTAGGACTCAGGGACAACCAGTCCTTCCTTCCCTGGGAGTGGATGAGAGATTTGGACACTGTAGAATGTGTGATGTCCCTATTTAAGTGGCTTGTTTGCAGGTGCAGAGTAGCAATCACTTATATAAAAAGTGTTTCCCTCAAGTTGAGTTTCCATTCACAGCCTTGACGTCAGAGCCTCAGCATATCAGAGAACCAGCCAGAGTGAGCCACCAGAGAACATCTCCATGGCACATTCATCCTGGGAGCCTCATTCACACACACAGGACAGGCT
Organism: Capra ibex; assembly: GCA_006410555.1. Taxonomy (NCBI): domain Eukaryota; kingdom Metazoa; phylum Chordata; class Mammalia; order Artiodactyla; family Bovidae; genus Capra; species Capra ibex. The sequence goes on along the minus strand of SJYO01036450.1, from coordinate 6,445 downwards.
TTGTGCGAATCACAGTAACTGGCTGTCGGCCATGCTCCTCCTGAACTTCCCAGTTCTTTTCTCCCTTCCCTCTTCAACTGTCTTCTATTTAAATCATGCAGGTGTCCTTACCCTCCCCCCAAAACATCTGAAGTTTATTAGCCACTAACTCCTAAGTCCAAGGAGAAAAGAAAAGCAAGTGGACACATGTGAGACTTGGAAAGTTGTTCCCCTACCACCTGGGTGCTTTCAAAGTCAGCCACCAAATACTGAGCCCTCCTGTGCCCAGGCTCCCAGACAGGTGCTGGGGCCCCTGGAGGAGACACAGCTGCTGCTCTTCCAGGCTGAAGGAGGGAGGAGACAAGAAAGGAGCCAACACAGGAGGGGAGGGGGGCCTCATCTCATGGAGAAGGAGTCCTGCTGGGCAGAGCCATCTCACTTGTGACCTGAGAGGAGAGTAAGAGTCTGTCAATAAAATATGTGTGTGGGGGGAAGGTTTCCTTGGTAGAAAAAGATGGGTCCAAAGGTCCAGAGCAAAGGAGAGGTTAGTGGATCTGAGAAACTAAAATAGTTAAGACACATAGAATTCAGGCTAGAGTGAGAGAAAGTCTGGAGATGAAGCAGGAGAGGAGGCAGGACTCAGCTGGTGGAGGAGTCATCCCACTTCCTCCTGTGGATACAGTCTTCCATCCTGAAAGAGTCCTTCCCCAATTTCTTCAGTTCAGTTCAGTTCAGTTCAGTTGCTCAGTCGTGTCCGACTCTCCGCGATCCCATGAATCGCAGCATGCCAGGTCTCCCTGTCCATCACCATCTCCCGGAGTTCACTCAGACTCACATCCATCGAGTCTGTGATGCCATCCATCCATCTCATCCTTGGTCGTCCCCTCCTCCTCCTGCCCCCAATCCCTTCCATAATCAGAGTCTTTTCCAATAAGTCAACACTTTGCATATGGTGGCCAAAGTACTGGAGTTTCAGCTTTAGCATCATTCCTTCCAAAGAAATCCCAGGGCTGATCTCCTTCAGAATGGACTGGTTGGATCTCCTTGCAGTCCAAGGGACTCACAAGAGTCTTCTCCAACACCGCAGTTCAAAAGCATCAATTCTTCGGCGCTCAGCCTTCTTTACAGTCCGACTCTCACATCCCCAACTTCTTACATGCCCCATTATGGTTTTTCACTGAGCAGTTAAAATCCAACCTTCCTCAGAACATACTAGGGCAGGCCTGGGACTAGATCTGGAGGAAAACAGTGATAACACTCAGTCCTCCTAATAAGGGGGCCATGTAATTATGTTCTTTTTGAAACACCAACTATTAAACACAATGAATCTATCTAAGACATAGGAGAAAAAAATTAAAGCCTAAAAAAAAATTTTAAAACCCCACATAATCAGCTCCTTTCAGTTCAGTCACTCAATCGTGTCTGACTCTTTGCAAACCCAAGGACTGCAACATGCCAGGCTTCCCTGTCCATCACCAACTCCTGGAGTTTACTCAAACTGATGCCCATTGAGTCAGTGATGGCATCCAACCATCTCATCCTCTGCCGTCCCCTTCTCCTCCCACCTTTAATCTTCCCCAGCATCAGGGTATTTTCCAATTAGTTCTTCCCATCAGGTGGCCAAAGTTTGGAGCTTCAGCATTCAAAGAATATTTAGGACTGATTTCCTTTAGGGTGGACTGGTTGGATCTCCTTGCAGTCCAAAGGACTCTCAAGAGTCTTCTCCAACACTACAGTTCGAAAGCATCAATTCTTCAGTGCTCAGCTTTCTTTATGGTCCAGCTCTCACATCTATACATGATTACTGGAAAAAACAGTTTTGACTAGATAGACCTTTGTTGGCAAACTAATGTCTCTGCTTTATAATATGCTGTCTAGGTAGGTCATAACTTTCCTTCCAAGGAGCAAGTATCTTTTAATTTCATGGCTGCAGTTACCATCTGCAGTGATTTTGGAGCCCCCAAAATAAAGTCTCTTACTGTTTCCATTTTTTATCCATCTATTTGCCATTAAGTGATGGGATTGGATGCCATGAGCTTTGTATTTTGAATGTTGAGTTTTAAGACAGCTTTTTCAATCTCCTCGTTTACTTTCAAGAGTCTTTTACTTCCTCTTCACTTTCTGCCATAAGGGTGGGGTCATCTGCATATTGATATTTCTCCCAGCAATCTTGATTCCAGCTTGTGCTTCTTCCCACCCAGCATTTAGTATGATCTATTCTGCATATAAGTTAAATAAGCAGGGTGACAATATACAGCCTTGATGTACTCTTTCCCAATTTGTTAGCACCATGTCCTAACGGTTCTAATTGTTGCTTCTTGACCTGCATACAGATTTCTCAGGAGGCAGGTGAGGTAGTCTGATATTCCCGTCACTTGAAGGATTTTCCACAGTTTTTTGTGATCCACACAGTCAAAGCCTTTGGCGTAATCAATAAAGCAGTAGTAGATTTTTTCTTTTTTTCTGGAAATCTCTTGCTTTTTCTATGATCCAATGGATGTTGGCATTTTGATCTCTGGTTCCTCTGCCTTCTCTAAATCCAGCTTGAACATCTGGACGTTCTCAGTTCTCGTACTGATGAAACCTCACCTGGAGAATGTTGACCATTAATTTGCCAGCATGTGAGATGAGTGCAATTATGCAGTAGTTTGAACATTCTTTGGCATTGCCCTTCTTTGGGATTGGGATGAAAATTCACCATTTCCAGTCCTGTGGCCACTGCTGAGTTTTCCAAATTTGCTGGCATACTGAGTACAGCACTTTCACAGCATCATCTTTTAGGATTTCAAATAGTTCAACCAGAATTCTATTACCTCTACTAGCTTTGTTCATAGTGATGCTTCCTAAGGTCCATCTGACTTTACATTTCAGGATGTCTGGCTCTAGGTGAGTGATCACACCATCCTGGTTATCCAGGTCATTAAGTTTTTTGTTTTTGCATAGTTTGGTGTTTTCTTGCCACTTTTTCTTAATATCTTCTGCTTCTGTTAAGTACATTCTGTTTGTGTCCTTTATTGTGTCCATCTTTGCATGAAATATTCTCTTGGTATCTTTAATTTTCTTGAAGAGCTCTCTAGTCTTGCCTATTCTATTGTTTTCCTCTTTTTTTTTTTTTTTTTTTGCATTGATCAATTAGGAAGGCTTTCTTATCTCTTCTTGCTGTTCTTTGAAATTCTGCATTCAGATGGGTATATCCTTCCTTTCTTCCTTTGCCTTTAGCTTCTCTTTTTCCAGCTAATTGTAAGGCCTCCTCAGACAACCATTTTCTCTTCACATTTCTTCTTCTTGGGGATGGTTTTGATCACAGCCTTCTGTATGATGTTACAAAGCTCCATCCATAGTTCTTCAGACACTCTATCAGATCTAATCCCTTGAATCTATTTGTTACTTCTACTGTATAATCATAAGGGATTTAATTAGGTCATATCTGAATGGTCTAGTGGTTTTCCCTACTTTCTTCAATTTAAAATAAGGAGTTCATGATCTGAGCCACAGTCAGCTCCCGGTCTTGTTTTTGCTGACTGTATGGATTTCTCTGTCTTTGGCTGAAAATAATATAATCAATCTGATTTCGGTGTTGACCATCTGGTGATGTCCATGTGTAGAGGCATCTCTTGTGTTTTGGGAATTGGGTGTTTGCTATAACCAGTGCATTCTCTTGGCAAAACTGTGTTAGCCTTTGCCCTGCTTTGTTTTGTACTCCAAGATCAATTTTGCCTGTTACTCCAGGTATCTCTTGACTTCCTACTTTTGCATTCCACTCCTCTATGATGAAAAGGACATCTTCTTTTGGTATTAGTCCTAGAAGGTCTTGTAGGTTTTCATAGAACAATTCAACTTTAGCTTCTTTGGCATTGGGTGGTTGGAGCATAGACTTGGATTAGTGTGATATTGAATGGTTTGCCTTGGAAATGAACAGAGATCATTCTGTTGTTTTTGAAATTGCACTCAAGTACTGCATTTCAGACTCTTTTGTTGACTATGAGGGCTACTCCATTTCTTCTAAGGGATTCTTGCCCACAGTAATAGAAGAAATGGTCATCTGAATTAAATTCAGTCATTCCAGTCTATTTTAGCTCACTGATTCCTAAAATGTCGATGTTCACTCTTGTCGTCTTCTGTTTGATCACTTCCAATTTACCTTGATTCATGGACCTAACATTCTAAGATCCTATGTAATATTGTTCTTTACAGCATCAGACTTTACTTCCATCACCAATCACATCCACAATGGGGCATTGTTTTCTCTTTGGCTCTGTCTCTTCATTCTTTCTGTAGTTATTTCTCCACTCTTCATATTGAGCAACTACCAGCCTAGGAGTTTGTCTTTCAGTATCATATCTTTGTGCCTTTTTCATATTTGCCTTTTTCATATTGTTCATGGGGTTCTCAAGGCAAGAATACTGAAGTGTTTTGCCATTCCCTTCTCCAGTAGACCACGTTTTGTCAGAAATGTGAATGAAAGCAGCTGGCATTTGGGAAGAAAGATCTTTTGCCTACAACAGTGGTTCTCAGCTGGCAACAGGGTGGAATCACCCGTGGAGTTTTATTAATAAAAAGCATTGATTCCTGCCTCCCCTCTCCTGAGATTCTGATTTAACTGAGAATGACTACTCAGCACTGGAATTTTATAGAGCTCCTCTGGTGATTCAAATTTGCAGCCAAGTTTACCAACCACATGGCAACCCACTCCAGTATTCTTACCTAGAGAATCCCATGGACGGAAAGGCTTGGTGGGCTACAGTCCACGGGTTTGCAAACACTCGGATAAGACTGAGCGAATTCACTTCACTTCACTTACAAACCACCAGCCTTTGTCATATTGAGGATAAAAAGGACTGCACCTGAAGGAGATAACTGAATATACAGGGACCAGGTGATTCTGCAGGAGCAGGAGTGTGCCTTTCTGTGTATGGAGGGTGCGGTGAATGAGGGTGAGGCAAAGCTAGAGGCCCCACCTCTCTTGCCTGCTGTGAGGCCTTCCTGGTCCCTCATTCCATGACCTTTCCATGCGTCTCACCTGGACACGTGGATTCTGCTACACCCTGGTAGTGATTTTCAGTATGGGGACAGTTGTCCCTGAAGGTTTCATACAATCCCGTCCTCAGTTCAGTTCAGTCGCTCAGTCGTGTCCGACTCTTTGCGACCCCATGAATCGCAGCATGCCAGGCCTCCCTGTGCATCACCAACTCCCGGAGTTCGCTCAGGCTCATGTCCATCGAGTCCATGATGCCATCCAGCCATCTCATCCTCTGTCGTCCCCTTCTCCTCCTGCCCTCAATCCCTCCCAGCATCAGAGTCTTTTCCAGTGAGTCCACTCTTCGCATGAGGTGGCCAAAGTACTGGAGCTTCAGCTTTAGCATCATTCCTTCCAAAGAAATCCCACGGCTGATCTCCTTCAGAATGGACTGGTTGGATCTCCTTGCAGTCCAAGGGACTCTCAAGAGTCTTCTCCAACACCACAGTTCAAAAGCATCAATTCTTCAGCGCTCAGCTTTCTTTATTGTCCATCTCTCACATCCATACATGACTACTGGAAAAACCATAGCTTTTACTAGATGGACCTTTGTTAACAAAGCAATGTCTCTCTCTCTTTTTTTTTTAAATATAAATGTATTTATTTTAATATGCTGTATAGGTTAGTCATAACTTTTCTTCCAAGGAGTAAGTGTCTTAATTTCATGGCTGCAGTCACTATCCGCAGTAATTTGGGAGCCTCTAAAAATAAAGCCTGCCATTGTTCCAATTGTTTCCCCATCTATTTGCCCTGAAGTGATGGGACCAGATGCCATGATCTTAGTTTTCTGAACGTTGAGCTTTAAGCCAACTTTTTAGCTCTCCTCTTTCTCTTTCATCAAGAGGCTCTTTAGTCTTTCCCTTTCTGTCATAAGGGTGGTGTCATCTGAATATCTGAGGGTATTAATATTTCTCCCAGCAATCTTGATTCCAGCTTGCGCTTCATCCAGCCCAGCGTTTCTCGTGATGTATTCTGCATATAAGTTAAAGAAGCAGGGTGACAATATACAGCCTTGATATACTCTGTTCCCAATTTGGAACCAGCCTGTTGTTCCATGTCCAGTTTTCACTGTTGCTTCCTGACCTGCATATAGATTTCTCAGGAGGGAGGTCAGGTGGTCTGATATTCCCATTACTTGAAGGATTTTCCACAGTTTGTTATGATCCACAGAGTCAACGGCTTTGATATAGTCAATAAAGCAGAAGTAGATGTTTTCGTGGAACTCTCTTGCTATTTAGATGATCCAGCAGATGTTGGCAATTTGATCTCTGGTTCCTCTGCATTTTCTAAATCCAGCTGCTTAAACCTCTGAGAGTTCACAGTTCACATACTATTGAAGCCTGGCTTGGAAAATTTTGAGTACTACTTTGTTAGACTGTGAGATGAGTGCAGTTGTGCAGAAGTTAGAGCATTCTTTGGCATTGCCTTTCTTTGGGATTGGAATGAAAA